>PVJC01000186.1:79528-152088 GCA_004026665.1 Murina feae
CTTCCCTTCCCTTCCCTTCCCTTCCCTTCCCTTCCCTTCCCTTCCTCTCTCTCTCTCTCTCTCTCTCTCTCTCTCTCTCTCTCTCTCTCCCCTCTCCCACCCCCCAATAAATAAATAAAGCACATTTCAATCCTCAAATCTGACTTTCAGAAGTTCCTCCTTTAGGCGCCTATAGCATTTTATCATATGCCTTTATTATCTCATCTGACACTTATCACATTGCATGTTCACTTACTTTAACTGACTTCTGCATTCTCCAGGTAGATTTAGGTAAGAAATCTCCTCTTGTCTAAAACATAAACCCACACCCAAATTGATAGTAGGAACTAAAAATGCTTGCCAAATAAAAAGCTTTTAACCTGGTACACAGTAACATACAGCATCACAAGTGTCGGGTCTGTAGCCCCCACTTTACAGTCTGGTGACTGACATTCCATTGCTTGGTGAGGTCTCTTCTTCTTGTTAGAAGACACTGCCACAGTAATGGTATGACAAGAAGGAAGCTGGCCCAGCTCCTCCAATCTCCCATTAGTCTGAGTCTTTAAAACATTGCATGCATTGAGATTCCATATATTTCTATAGCATCTCTTTGCTCTTTCCTGCTGAAAATCACTTCATTCCAATTTGCTCTAATAGGCTGTTCTGGAAAATGTGTGTATGAGTTCTCTGCACACACCCAACCATTAAAGTTTGGTGCCAGTGATGATTCCCTTTGTCATTAGAGGCCTAAGAGCATTTCAGATTTTCGGGATGATGTGCAAGTTTCTTGTGGCTGAGGCTGCTCGCTGTCCATTAACATTCATTGGCCTTTCTATACTTTCCAGACTCCCCTGAAAATAGGTGTGGCCACCGGACAAAGTTCTCTCCAGTGGAATGTGAGCACAAGTAACATGCAGCCTTTCCAGGCTTGGCCCATAAAGCCTTTCACACAGGCTTCGGCATGCCCTGTTTCCTTTGGGGACGACTCGGAGGTCCACAGCTAGGAACGCTGGGAGGCAGAGTTAAGGATTGCAAAGATGCTGTCAGCCTGGGTCTCTGAATGACATCTTGGAGGAGAGCCATTCCCCCAACCTGAACATCTGCCCAGGACTATTTCGCGAGCAGAAACAAAGTAAAGCAAAACTTCTATTAGTTTAAGCCATGGAATGATGGAATTTTGAGTGTCTCTGTACCACAGCCTAACCTAGGCCATTCTGCCTAATATAGGGATGGTTTAAAGAAGAGGCTAGTTAAATGATAAGATACCCGATATCATGTTGGAAGAAGGTTCAAGTCTAACAGTGGCGTAGACAATTGTCAGCTATCCAAAGACCTACTTCCATTACTACTTTGATCATCAACAAGAATGCCATCAATAATATCCGATGATTACTAACTTGTTCAAAAATTCATTTTAATGCTACTGAATTTTTAAAGAAATGTTGTACAGAAGCAAGGCGGGTTGAGGTGAAAACAGTGAAACTTCTGGAAAATTCTTTGGCATTTGATCCTTAGAATTTAGAAGTCCTAGCTGACTCTGGGGAACTTCTAGTGCTCTCAGCCCAAGTTCCCCAAACTAGCTTCCAAATGTGAATAATACTTTCCTTGAAAAAGGAGAAAGTCATTTTTTATATTTTTACATAGAAGAAATTTCTTGATATTTAGAGCTGGAAATATATGCTTGAAATGGTGAAGAAAGTAGAAAGTTGGATATGTACATAAACAGAAAAAGCACCTCTCATTACAATGGTCCTTTTCTTTTTAAAGTGCTTCTAAATAATTGTGTCACTAAGAATCATTTTAGTCTGTGCTTTCTTTCATGTATGCTCTGTGCCTCTATTCCTCTCTTTCCCCCCTAAACTACTTAGTTTCAATTATTTTTAAAAACTGTTTAATGAGGTAATAACTTACAATAAAGTACATTAAAATTAGCTCCATAACATTAAAATATGTATATGTAAAATGTGTACAATAATCACCCAAATCAATATGTAGGACATTTTCAGTATTCCAACAGATTCTTTTCTGTTCCACTGCAGGTCATACTGGTATCTCCTCAAAAACAGAACCAATACTCACTATTCTGACCTCAATCACCACAGACTACAGTTGGCTGATTATGAATCTCATGTAAAGAAAATCATATGCTATATACTCTGTAATGACTGATTTCTTTCAACACCATGCTCCTGAGATTTACCATATTATTGCAATGTAATAATAGGTGATTCTTTTTCATTGCTATACAGAATCCTATTGAAATAACAATAACACAATTAATTTATCCATACAACTGTTGATGGATATTTGGTTTGGTTTCACTTTGTGGCTATTCTGAATAACACTGCTATGAACATTCTTGCACATGAGTTTTACATGAACACTCATTATCCCTGGGTATAGGCCCAGAAGTACATTATTTTTAGCAGATAATGCCAGTTGTCTAAAGTAGTTCCATCAGTTTACGCTCCTACCAGCAATGTAATTTCAATTGCTCCATATTCTCACTAACATTTGTGATTGTCAGTTTAATTTTAGCCATTTGGTTAGATTTAATTTTCAGTCCTTAGTTAAGAAATGTAACCCCCCAAATTCAATAAAAAACATTAAAAAATAAATGTTAAGGCATCACTAGCATTCCCATTATCTTAAGAGGTAAAAAGAACACAACCCAAATGCAAACTAAATATACAATATAAACATAGTTAAAACTGCCTAGAAGATGAGCTGAATGTTAAATTACCTAACGCTCTCATTGGGACTTACGAGAAGGTCCTGTATTTAGCCCAATGCAGGTCAATTATGCCTCAGTAGGGTGGGGGGTGAGGGTCACATGTGATAGAAACATTAAACAATGATGAATAAGGCATGGTCCCCACTCTCAGAGAAATTTCAAATTGCCGGGAAGATGAGATACAGGCAAAAATAATAACATAGTACTTGAAAAATACCCTAAGAATAAACCGAAACAGGATAGGATTTACAGACATTTATTTTTCTGTGTATTATCACCAACACAGAAAGTTACTTCTTAGATTCCATTAAGATGTCTATCTCACTGATGAAATAAAAACAGTGAGTTAATTTGCGAGCATCTTCTACATCAACAGGCTTTCAGCATCCACAGCAAGATCCTGATCACTGTGCCTTCTGAACCAGTAAACATGTGGCTAGCCACGCTGGACAGAAGTGCTTAGAAACATCCTGCAGTGCTTGCTTCCCTATGGATAACGCTCAGTTCATCCTGTCTCTATAGAGTAACGTGGGGCTCTAAACTGTGGACATGCATCAAGGCCATTTCCAGGCTCCGAGAGGAGAGCAGGAAGGGCGGGCGCGCTGCCCTTGGCCCAGCTGTACTTGTTCTCTATTAGGTGAAACGTGCTCAACAGCGAAGGGGTTCCGCTCTTTACTCTGCAATAATAGCTGAATTCATATCATGGCTTGTTTTGTTAAGAGGGGAAATAGAGCAGAAAAAAAAAGAAATTTGCTTTGATCATGCTCCTTAGGGAATGTATCACAATATGAAAATCACAGGACAGCGTTCTCTCTTCTTGGGTTGCTCACAAATAATCCCCTTAGAATACATTTAGGTTTGGAGAGAAATTCATACCTTGAAATAAAACCTAACAACATCCTGGTGATTAAATACCTATTGTGTGTTAAATATAGACCCAGGAGTATCCCCTTGGAGAGGAGAGAAAGCTATAAACTACCTTTAACATTATTTTGAACTAAACATTTTTAAGATATGCAAGAAAATAAAAAAGGAAAAAGATAAAATAATATTTTCTTTGGTTAAAAAAATAGGAAAAGTCAGCACTAATTCAAACTTAAGCTATACTATGAGACAATAACAATTGATGTTTAGAATAAAACTCAATTTTTACCCTGATCTTTTAAGAACAATAACTGAATATATGAATGTGCCTAATGTATAATATGCAGAGCAGACTTATGGAAGTTTAAATCCAATGATCCGTAATCCATCCATGTATTCACTGATCAATGATGATGCTTATGCAGGGGTTCTCAAAATGTGCTTCATGGACCAGCACCATCAGCTTCATCTGGGAGCTTCTTAGAAAGGTAATTCCCAGGCCTCACCCAGATCGGAATCAGAAAGTCGGATAGGGCTCAACACTATGTTTTAACAAGCCCTCCAAGTGATTATATCACATGCTAAGTTTGAGATCAGCCTCCTGGAGCGAAAAGGTTAAGGACATGCTCTTTGAGTCAGAGTAATGTGGGTTCAAATATTTGCACGTAGATTTATTGTCTCCGTGACCTGGAATGAGCGCTTTAATCTAAGTCTTAATTTCCAAGTTAGTAAATAGAGACACTGTATCTTTCAGGACTATTGTAAGTATTAAAGGAGGAAATATATACAGATGAGGTCTATAGTGTATAGATATGTCATGCACCCAATGCTGGGTGCACAGTAAGCACTCAGTAATGGACAGCTGTGATTCCCAGCATGGGAGACCCTGTGTTAGGTGATGCTGTAGGAAACACTGTGTTAACCAGACATGGCTTCTTTCTTCAAGGACCTTAGTCGGGAAGATGAGCTACACTAGCAGGTGAATTACCATGATACAGAGTAGAAAGTGACAGGTGGCAAAGAGCAGTGTATAAAGTGTCCTGGGAGGCTGAAAGCGTGGAGGAAGCAACTTAACGAATTGATTTTGAAAAGAAACAGGAAGCTTCTGGAGAACCACAGACCAAAGAAGGCGCATTCCAGATGGAAGGAACATAGGGAGGAGGGCAGGAATCATGGGATACGGAGTTTGGTTAATGCGATAACAGAAGGGCGAGCATATACTTTATTGTCTAAACGGGGGCACTTAGGAAGTGAAAAGGGAAGTATAGTTAAGTCAGAGCTTGGGCCTACCTGGCTCAGTGGTTGAGCATGGACCTATGGACCAGGCAGTCACAATTTGATTCTGGTCAGGGCACATGCCCAGGTTGTGGGTTTGTCCCCTTAGTGGGGGGCATGCAGGAGGCAGCTGATCAATGATTCTCATCACTGACATTTCTCTTTCTCTCTCTCCCTCTCCCTTCCTTTCTGAAATTATATATATATATATATATATATATATATATATATATATATATATATATTTAAAAATACTAATAGTTAAGTCAGTACAACAGATTTAGAGGAGACCATGCATGGTCCCCCTGGAGAACAGGCTGTGGGGAATGAGTACTGGGAAGAGTGGGATGGATTTGTGCTGAAGGGTCTCCAAGGACAGGTGGAGGGCTCTGTGCTCTAAGGCATGAGGAGCTGCTAAAGAACCTGAACAGGGATGTGACCACGGTGTGTAGGTACTTGGGAAGATGACTATGGCAGCACTGTGTAGGCTGCTACAAGGATGGAGAGGTGGGTATGGGTGAGAGAGTTATTTCCCGCGACCAATGAAATAAGTCAGACAAGAACAGGGAGAAGCTGAACCCGAAGCTACTATTTCAAGCCTACACCAACAAACAAAAGGAGGTCAAGAGAAGAAGTGGCTCAGGGTGTAAGTATCATGAATGCACTTCCAAACCTAGATGTTCAGTTGGATGGGCTCTGATATATACACCATGTGACTGGGTCCCATTGTGCCACTGGTCTGGGGAAACATGACCACTAGTTAGAACTGAATTCTTATCTCAGTAAGGATCTCTCCAGATAGAGAAGACAAGCCATTCGATATCTTGATCTAACGTATGGGCTATTTTATTTGTATCTATTTCATTTAATGAGCGCATACAACTGGGCTACAATGAATGCTGTGTTGTGCTTTATATGGACCAGACTCTGTTTTAAGCACTTTACTGATATTACAGATTGAATCATCGTAAGAATCTTAGGAAGCGAATGCAATTAATATTATGATGCCCATTTCTCTGATGAAAACACTGAGGTTCAGAGAAGTGAAGAGACCTGCCCAAGACTGTCCTGCTGTAAATTAGCACAGAGCCCCAGGCAGGTCCTGGGGGAGTCTCACTGCAGAGATTGAATTTACCATGTTATCAAGGGAGTTCTTACACTCAAGGCATCTAACAGAACTTGATGGAGTTCTATTAACCTAAAACGGTCCTGGGTGTTTTGTTATTTACATCACACACACACACACACACACACACACACACACACACACACACACAGATTTTGAGGCATTATTTCTAGTCATCTTAGTCAAAACTGTTTTCAGAGATGCAAAATAAACAGAATACTTAATTCTTATACTACTTTTGAGGAATAGGTATTCACATCCAAGAATATAGAAAACAGTCACGATTCCCTAACATATAATGACACGTTTATTTGGTTTCTAAGTCTCATCATTTTCCTCTGGAAATCTCTCCCCTGCTCCCTCCTCTCCCTGCCCAAGCAGCCTGCACACAGCTGCCAATGTGCTCTTCCCCCAAAACCACTCAACCGTAGTCACTTCCTTGCCCAGGAACCTTCACAAAGACATACTTATGAATGTCAGACACCAAGCCACAGAATTAAGACTCAAACCTGAGCCACTGCATTACCTTCCAAATGGGAGATGACCTTTGGAATCATCCTTATTGTTATTCTTTTCAATAGTGAGTATGGGGTAAGGATGGGAGCCTGGCAAGGATTTTTGGTAGATGTTCAGGGATTATAAATAAATACAGGAGAGTGGGGGTGGCTGGGCCTTTAGAACCATTTGGGGGGTGAAAAGTTGTTTTTAATGTGGGAATTACCACAGCTGCTGGCAATCCAAGAGGTGCCAGGGCAGGCCTGGAGAGAGAGAGAGAGAGAGAGAGAGAGAGAGAGAGAGAGAGACAAGAGCTATCTAGGCTATGGCATCCCAGGGCATGGAAGAAGGCAGCATTCAGGGCAGCACTCAAGGGAATCCAACTATGGTTTTGGCAGGAACATCCCCTGCATTCCATCTCACAGTGATGCAAGGAAGAGGGCAAGACTCCCCCAGAGAGGCCACGGGACTGGGCGGAACTCTCAGACTGCAGATGCAGAGGCCATGCTTCCCAGGGAATCAGCCTTGAGAACCAGGGAAAGGAGATAATTCAAACAGAAACCAAAATGGGACGTCTTCATCTGCCTTAGATGCCACCCTCTTGAGCTTTGCTGCACCCAGCGCTCATCTCAATCACTGTACTTGTGTTACGAGCATTTGCTTAGATATCAGTCTCCCCACTAAACACTGTGCCGTCCCCTCCCTCCTGCCCCCCCCCCCCCCCCCCCCCCCCCCCCCCCCCCCCCGAGCTCAGATCTGCAGTATTTGACTATATCCCCAACCCTTAGCCTAGAGCCTGGCACAAAGCAGGTGCCCTGATTAAAACGCCTGTGAATGAATGAATGAGTAAATGAGTGAAAAGAGGGTAGAGCTTTGATCAACTGGGCTCATTATACTAGAAGGAGGCTTATAATTCACTTAGTTCAACTCTATTGTTTTACAGATACTGTGAGATCCAGGGAGGTTACAGGGCTTGCTAAGGCCCATGGTAGGTGGGTGGGGGTGGGGGGTTAGCGCTAGAGTAGGGCTGGGAACCCAGAACCCAGGGGCCATTCTTTCTCCTTGTCATCCTGCTAGGAGCATGGAGTCAGCCTCACAGTCATTCTAACGTTTGTTGGCTGGTGTTGGGAATGCAGAATACATTTTCCCATGGAGACAGGTTTTTTCTTCCTTTTTTTTTTAAATGGTGGTTCGGTTCCCAGGCCAGGCCACAAAAGCCTATTTACCCCATAGCTGAGCTCAACTATAAACCCAGCGGTAGCTCTGAGGCCTCATGAACCCCTAGCTCTGAGCCCACAGTCTGGGGGGCAGGTGGGCAGCTGGCTCTGCAGGAGGGAGGGCAGAACTCCCAGGAGCAGACCAGGAGTGTGGGGTGGGGGCTGGGCAGGGGGCTGGGCAAGGGGCCCGGGAGGCAGCTGCAGGAGGCTCGGCAGCCTCTGAATGCCTTGGTGGTTCTTAAGTGGATTGTTTGTAAGTTGGGAACCGTCTGTACTTAGAAAGGCGGGTTTCAAGAGGTAGTCGGGATCCTATTTCACTTGAAGGCCCACAGTAATGAGGGTTCTTTATTCATAATGAAGTAGCCACTAATTGGAGGGCCAGGCTCAGGAGGCCTGCTGGAATTCTGTGCTCCTGGACCAGAATTGAGTAATATTATGCAGTAACTTGGCAACACCTGACTTCTGCATAAAATTCATATAAAAATCCACCACGAAGGGCCTGTCTGACATTCACTGTGTTTATTAGTAATAACGATAATAACAGGGTGGCTTAGACACAGCATTAAGCTCAGAAAGTAAATGAATTCTCGGTTTCCACCCTCCTCCCCACCCCCCAGCCAGATTAGGAGTGTTTGGGGGAAACCCTTACTTTCGGAGTGGGCCGAAAGCTTTCATAGTCACCCTGGGGGAGACAGGGCTCCAGCTTCTAAGGGCTCATCCAAGAGATGGTCTCTTCGCTTTCTCCGCCTCCTCACAGGCAGAGACATTCCAGCCACTCACAAATGTCAGAGCAAATGCACGGAAAAAAGAACGTGAATGGAACTAAAGTTTCAGTTGGTGAGTCAATTACAGGAAGGTAATTCAGTTAGGCTTTTCTGGACTTAATGACATGTGGTCCACTGCCTGGGAATGTTCTGGTGCCCCCTGGAGGATTCTGAACCCTAACAGAACTGGGATTTAGTCCTTTCCTGTAGATGTCTGAGAAAATCCTACAGAGGCCACGCGTTTCTTCTCCCCGGCTCAGAGCAACTCACCCCAACTCAATCGCACGCAGGAGGACCGGGCAGGAACGGACTCTGACTTTGAAAAGGTTCCACCCACCTTAAGGTTATCATTAGAATGTAGGTTTTTGGGTCCAGGACAGAATCTATTTTGGGATCGTAAGGTTTATGCATCCAATGGTGCAAAGTTCACAGTGACATGGGCGACCCCCAATCCTTCTGGGCTCAGTGTTTAGGGAACGAGGAAGCTGGCTCCTGTGAACCTTGCTTTGTCTTGCACAGACGCTCTGGAAAGTTAAACATTGAGCTTCTAAAATTTTACTGCGCCGCCGTTCCTCAGGGACGTGGCTCCAGTGTGATGATGACTAAATGGACATCAGAGTTGTTTATTCCAGAGACACAGAGCAGTCAGCTGATGTGAGGAGCCGTGGTCTGACTCCAGTAAGCTCCCATAATAAACTCCAATAATCCAATAGGATCAGAGCTGTCCTTCTGCCCTACCCCACCCCCCCATTTATACAAGACTGACGGAAATCACTACCTTGGTGCCTAATGTAACCCATACCACCCAGCCTTAGGTCACTGCATCTGAAAGACACAGACCAGGTTTCACGCAACTTGCCAAGACTCATGCACCGTTGTAACCATTGTCGCAGTAGTTAACAATGGAAATACAGCAAGTGTCAAATAATATAAACTTCTACTGCTGTCACCTGGTTTCAGTACTATTCTGCCATATGCTGAATGCTTAACTTCTTAATTTGAAGATTCTAAAGGTTCTAAAATTCAAACCGTGAATTCACCAAACATAATTTCTGACTTTCAAAAAATCTGCAGGAGTCCTTCACATTCCTGAACACCCAGATTCCCAAACTTTCAACATCTCCTATGTTTGTCTTTTTCTAAATACACATGAACACACATTTTAAAAAATATATTTTATTGATTTTTCACAGAGAGGAAGAGAGAGGGACAGAGAGCTAGAAACATCAATGAGAGAAACATCGATCAGCTGCTTCCTGCACACTCCTCACCGGGGACATGTCCGCAAACCAAGGTACATGCCCTTGACCAGAATGGAAACTGGGACCCCTGAGTCCACAGGCCGACTCTTTATCCACTGAGCCAAACCACTCAGGGCTATTTTTTATGGACTACTAGAGGCCCGACTCACGAAAACCGTGCATGACCCCTGCCACAGAGGCTTCATTGGAAAGGTCATTTAGAAGAACATCCGGTTATGCTATTATTATTAAAGAAGATTGAAGAATAAGTTGTGGCTATTATGTTTACTCCTGAATATTTCAATGTGTATTTCCTAAAAATTAGGAATCCTCTTACACAAACACTGTAATTATTAAAATCAGAAGTTAACATTGAAATATCTAGAAAATCTTACTGAGATTTTACCAATTTCCTAATAATAGCTTTTATAGCAAAGGAAATCTAAAACCATGCATTGCATTTAATTTTCCTAAGTTTTTACTCTCCTCTAATCTGGGTCAGTCCCTGGGTCTGTCTTTACAGAATGTCCTGCATTTTTGGATTGTCCTATGTGCCCTCATGATTAGATAAAGGTTACATACCTCAGGCAGCATACCTCAAAAGTGATTCTGGCTTTTTCTCTGCATAACATATGAAGACACACATGGTACTGCTGAATCCCATTAATGGCAATGTTAGCTCCCCATTAATGGCAATGTTAACTCACTTTTTGGTTAAGATGGTCTTGTCAGGTTTCTTCACTTAGAGTAACTATTTTACTTTTTGTAAATAAAAAGTAGCTTGCAATGTAAATTTCCTAGTCTCAAACTTGATTAGTTTTAGCATTCATGGATTATCCTTGCCTGTATCAACTATGTCTATGGTGGCTTGCAAAGCTGGTTTTCTAATTCCAATGTTCTCTCTGTAATTAGTGAGCGTTCTATTAAGCTTTCCCTTTTCCTTATTTATTGGTTTACTTGTTTGTTTATATTAATGTAGCTCATGGATACTTACTTTATTCAGTAGTGTTAAATTTACTATCATTATTTTTTTAAATCAATTATTTTAATGATTACATTACCCCAGATCTGGCCAATGGGAGGCCCTTCAAAATGGTTCCTGTATCATTCAACATGTCCCTAATCATTCTTTAAGCACTTTCTTACTTTTTGGCATAATAAGGTGTTGCAATTCTTTCCTTGCCTTGATCTTGAATTCAGCCATTTTTTCCCCATGGATTCCTCGCTCCTTTTACTGGAGGATGGGTATATAGAAACCAAGATTGTGGCTGTAGGTATACTCATTGCTACCAAGGTGAAATTGCTACAAGGCTGTCTCAGAAGACCGATCTGGGAAGTGTCTATACATAGACATAAACAAATGTGTGTGCATATGCACAAATGCACTCAATACACATAATACACATATTCATATTATATCCATGCATATCTATATCACCTTATATATACACACGAGTATATATGTATGTGTATGTATTAGAGCCCATGACTTCATTCCTATATTTCCAATTTTAATCCAATATAGCAGGGTTCATTCTTTTTATTTTTATTTCATTTTACCATAATTGTTGCTTCCTTCTCCCAAAGTGCTAAAACTGACAATCATTATTCACAATTTACTTGCTCAATCCTAGAAGATACAAAAAATGGTTTCAGAATTGCTAATCTATGCTTCTGCAAAAAGGGAAGTCTATTAAGTTCAATTTTTTTTACAGTTGTGTGTTGTTTGTTTGTTTGTTTGTTTGTTTTTGCCTGAGGGCATACAGTCACAATACTGGGCTCAAAAGTTACTTGGGTTCACTTCCTCGCTTTGTTCTTCAGTGTGGTTACACTACTGATTTGAAATATAATTTGTGTTCACTTTGAGAGCCCCTACACATCCCATGAGTCTTACTAATTTACATTTCTATTTATTTAATTCCTTTTTTGCTATGTGAAATATTACTATAGTTCAAGGCAGGTCTGTACAAACTGGTATATTAAAAAAAGTGTTATCCCTTCCTTATTTCACCTCCTTTTCACCACACTGCCACCCATATCCTGTAGGCAATTAATCCTAGCATGCCCTAGTCTGAAAGTCAATATTCCCATTAAGGTTAGAGCAAAGCAAAATTATCTACTGTTGTGCTACCATTCAACATTGCACTAGAGAAATTAGCCAATGCAAGTAGACAAGAGAAACCAATTAGAGACATATGAATTGGAAAAAGAAAAAAAAAACACATTTCTATTTGTAGACGATATAATCATGAACCCAGAAAGACCTAAAGAGTTGATGGCAAAACCAAATCAAAATAAAAGTTTCATTAAAATAGCAGGCTATAAAAGAATATACAAAGGTAGAGAAGATTCCATTTATAATAGTAATAAAAAGATCAAATACTTAAGAATAAATTCAGCATGAAGTATATAAAATCCTTATAAGGAGAACTGTAAAATGTCCCTGAAAAATAAAAGTAGACTTGACCATATTTTATGTTTGGTTGTGGAAAGTCATGCTCACATAATAAAAATGTTAGTTATCCCCCAAGTTAATTTATAATTTAAAACAACCCAATAGAAATGCCAAGGTGATAGTAAATTTCATGTGGGGAAAATAAACATGTAAAAATAGCCAGGAAAACACTAAAAAAGAAATATTGCAAGGGGGAAACTAGCCTTGTAGACATGTTTACTAGAGTTTTTTAAAAAACAATGTGGTACTGGCACATGAATGAGCTCAGATCAGTGGTATAAAATAGAAAATAGGAAAATAGAAAAATAAACCCAAGTACTTATGGGTCCTTAGCATTATGATAAATACAGTATGTCAAACCACTAGTCAAAAAGTCAACTTAGCAAATAATACTGGGCATTTGGCAAAGACAAAATTAGATCCATATCTCACATCATGCACAAAAATAAATTCTAAGTATTAGTAAACTGGGGAATCTGATTGTAAAAAATAAAACTATACAAGTACTAAAAGAAATTATGGGCGAATTTCTCTTTAATTTGAATATGCATAAATAATTTCTAATTATGTCTCAAAACCCAGATGCAATAAAAGAAGTGATTGATAAATCTGATTAAATAAAAACAAAAACTTGCATTAGTAAAATAGCATAAGCAAAATCTAATAATAACTGACAAACTGAGACAAAATATTTGCAACATATATTGCAGATAAAGGGATAATATCCTTAATATATGAAAAATGCTTTTTGAATTGAAAGAGTAAGATAAAAAATCTCATGGAAAAAGATATGCAGAGATAATTTACAAAAAAGTATGAGAGGCCTTTAACATTAAAAATTATTGAACCGCAGCCATAACAAAAGAAATGCAAGTTTTACATTGCTTGACTCTCTTTTGAGCTTTGATCCATGTGTGTGAACAGGAAGATACCGTGCAATCCAATGGTAACAATAATAAACGCAAATTAAACAAATATAAGAAGCATCACATCAAGAGCCTGAAGATACATTAGCTGAGATAAACTGCCACTATTTTTGTGGTATGAATACACCTTGGAGGATATACAGTTAGAAAGGGAAGGGATTTCTGCACATTAATTAATTCCAATTAATTAATTCTATTAATTCAATACTAATTAATTCCAATATCATAACAATGCACTTCAAATTTGTGCAATGTTTGTGGACCAAATTTTTTACCTTCTCAAAGTAGCAAATTGCCTATAGTCTGTTTAAGGGGCTGCTGAGGAACACACTGTTCTCTGAGAATGAAACACAAGACCAGCCTGTGTGTGGTTCATCAGAAAAGGCTCACACTGTGAGGCCAGGAGCTAGGCAGGATTCAGAACAATGACCCAAAAGAAACCACAGAATTTAAGGACAGAAGCAGAGGATTTACATGAAACTCAGAAAGCCTGAGTTTCAGGGCCCCTTCTAAGGCCTTGTACCTAATGTTGTACTTTATTTTTTTCCTGTAGAGTTCCAAATAATGCACAAAATAAGCTTATAAAACCTGGATCTGCCCTAACAAGAAGGTCCAAATCTAATGAACCAAATAAACTGGTGATCAGAAATAGTTCCAGAGACACAGAAGCATGAACAGACTTTTGAACCTCAGAGGAAAGGCAGGGGAGGGTTGGTGGGGAGAGATCAACCAATGAACTTGTATGTATATATGCATAACCCATGGACACAGACAATGGTGTGGTGAGGGACTGGGAGGGGAGGCAGGAGCGGGCTGGAAGAGGTTAATGGGGGAAAAAGGAGGACTTATGTAATACTTTCAACAATAAAGATTTTTAAAAAATCACTAAGATGAACTATTTGATTTTATAGAAAAAACCGAGGCCCAGAAAGAACAACTTGATGAGATCAAAATTGTGGATGTCAATCATTAATTAAAAGTCAGCTTTCCCTTGTGTCCCCTGCAGAAAGGGCTGTATTGTGCTACTTGGTTACACTGCAGTAATTGCCCTGGCCAGGCCCCACCCACAGCCTCTGCTGAAGGAGCAACCTTAGCTTATTCCCTGGGGAGGAGTGGCTTTGTGGTTTACCCTGTGACCCTGTCCCTCACCCCCACCTCCATTCCCTCAACACAGCTGATTAGACCTGGGGTTGCCACCTGACCCAACGGAGTCATTCCATCTGGGTCAGTGACCTGTGAGGTCATCCAGTATAAAAAGCTCTGCTCAAACACAAAAGGCACTGATGAACTAGCCCAATCAAATTCTCTCTCCTGGAAATTTAAACTGGGGAATATGGAGAGAAACAGATAATTAGCCATGGGGAACTGAATAAGACTCAGACCCAGAGTGCAGCTGTGCACTCAACCAGGAACCTGGGAGTTTTCTTGGCCATCTTAAGACAGTTTGCAAACCTGAGGGACACTCATTCATTCATTCATTCATTCATTCATTCTTCATTGTGTTAATTCTCACCCAAGGATATTTTCATGATTTTTTGAGAGAGTGGAAGGGAGGGAGGTGGGGAGAGAGACAGAGAAAAACATTGATGTGAGAGACATCAATTGGTGCCTACTGAACGCACTCCGACTGGGGCCAGTGGTCGAACCTGCAACCCAGGTATATGCTCTTGACTGGGAATCGAACTCATGACCCTTTGTTGTGCGGGCTGGCACTTTAACCACTGAGCAACACCGGCCAGGGCCTGAGGGACACTTTAGTTCTAGTTTGTGAGATCAAGTTGTGTTATTCTTCCTGAAAGGCCTGTCATGGTGGCTCCAATAGCTGTTTTATTTCCAAGGTCCTCCTTCTAATCCTCTCCCCTTGCTGACTCCCTCTCCTGGAGCACAACTGTGGTCAAAAGGAGTGAGGTCTGAGTTCATCTCTGAGGAGGACTTGCTCCTCTGTTTTGGGGAAGCGCGCTTTCGTAGGTCTTTGATCACACAGCAGCAAAGCCAAGGGCATATGCTGGAAAGGGGGAGGAGCTGCAGAGCTTTGTAAATGCTAATCTTCCTCGTGGGTAGATTGCTTTTCTCACACTGTTTCCCTTCAGACAAGTAAGACTTCAGCATCTCTGAAAGCCTCAGTGGGAGGCAAGTCAGGGCCAATGGCACTCCCAGGTGGGAAGGTGAAGCTGTCTCTGGGGCCTTGGGGCCCTGCTGGGGACAGAGCAGAGAGGCATTCTCCAGAAGTGGACTCCGAAAGCACTTGGCTGATGAATGCACTGAGGAGTCACACATCTGCATTATAATCCTCTCCGGCTACAGGATGTCAAGGGATGACATGTGGAAAGTGGCCTGGTGGGATGGAGGCTGACAGCTGACTGGGACACATGCGACAGCCACAGTCGCATTGAGGAACACAGCACTCCTGTGGGATGCGCAAGTATGCTGGGCAGGAATTCCTGGGAAAGCCCTGAACCTCCAGGAGAAATAGGGGAGGGGGCTTGGAGCATCATTATTTGACTGTTAAAGTGAAGGGTGGCCAATCTATTCTAGTGAATGAGACATGTGGGGTGTGCTTGCTTTCAAAGGGCCTCACTTGTGGTAAGCAATTATAATCACCATCTAGGATCCCCTAGGAAACAAAGGAAGAATTTTTTGGTGTGAATAAATGCTTGTATACATAAAGAATAGGTATATGCATCAATTACTATTTTTTAAAATATATCTTTATTGATTTCAGAGAGGAAGTGAGACAGAAAGAGAGATAGAAACATCAATGATAAGAGAGCATCATTGATCGGCTGCCTCCTGCATGACTGGGGATCGAGCTTGCAAACCAGGCATGTGCCCTGACTGGGAATCAAACTGTGACCTCCTGGTTCATAGGTTGATGCTCAACCACTGAGCCACTGCAGCCAGGCAATTACTATTTTTTTTAAACAAGCGTCAGAGAATTGACTCAAACAGAACTAAGTAATTAGGAAAGGAATTCAAACTTTAGAAGTACAGCAGTCTCCAAAGTTGGCTAATTCAATCAATGGCTCTGTGAAGTCCTGAAGGACTAAAATTCTTTCCAATTTCCTGTGTTTCCACTCAGAGCATGCTTCCTTGGCCACCAGCTGGCACCCTTTATGGTCCCAGGAAGGCTGTTCCAGGGGTCACATCCAGGCATGATAAATCCAGGTCAGCACAGGAGTGATCTTTTCCTAAAAATCATTCTTAAAAGCAAGAACACGTTTCCCAGATGTGTGCTACTGAACTGACTTCCTCTCATCTATCACAAGCCAGAATTGAGTTACCTATATATTCCAAAACCAGTTAGTGGCAAGGAAAATGAGATTATCCAGACTGTCTTAGACCCATGGTTCTCAAACCTGTACATAAATCAGAATCAGCTGAAGGATCTTATTAAAACACAGCTTGCTGGGCCCCACCTTCTGAATTTCTGATTCAGTAGGTCTGGACATAAGAATTTGCCTTTCTAGCAAGTCCCTGGGTAATGCTGATACAGCTGTTTGGGGACCACACTTGGAGAATAACTGTCTTAGACTAACCATCCAGGGTAGAATGGATGTTAGGAGCTCACAAAAAATGTTTCCTATAAGTGAAAACTATAAGAAGAGTAATATATATATATATATATATATATATATATATATATATATATATTCCGAAATGACATCTTTCTATGAATTTTCTTTTGAAAATTGGAGTTTCCGTAAGTTGTGGATGTGACAAACAACACCGATGGGGGTAGAAACCAAAATACTGAAGTAGAATGCAAGCTAATGGCTTATGGCAGAAACTGTGGTTTGAGTAAATGTCACTCATTGTCAAGCATCCACCCATCCTGCCCTGCACACTGTGCTAACTCACCCACAGCCCTCCCCTCGCATACTTCTATTTTCCTTTTCAAGGCGGAGGCACTACCAACTGCCTACCTGCTGAAGTGCTATTGACCTCAACCTGTCTCTTGGCAGAGGAGACAATATGAGCAAAGGAGTGAGTGTCAGAAACAGCTCATTGTTTGGAGGAAACTAAGTAGCTTGAAGTTTTTGCAGTACGCTATGAGGCTGCGAGTGGTGTGAGGTAAAGTCCTAGATTTGGACAAGAGCAAAACCACAGAGGGCTTTGTGGGATGTTGAGGAGCTTGAACTTAATCCTGTGGCCTCAGCAGCCACTGAGCAGAGCTGCAATGTGGTTGGATTTGGGTTTCGTTTTGATCACACCAGCCTGTGTGCAAGCAGACCTGAAGCAGGGAGGCATGGGAGGGCTGGCAATCCAGGAAGGCAGAAGAGCTGAGATGGCAGGCACAGATCTGGGAAATAGTTAGAATGCAAAAAAATCTACAAATCTGGTCATCTGTTAGATGTAGGTGATACAAGCAAGTAAGGCATCAGAAATTTCTTAGGTTTTTAGCCTCAGTGAGAATAAAGTGAGCTGGTGATGGGGTAGAGACACAGGGATATAGGGCAATGAAATCAGTTTTAGATGCCTTGTATTCACAGTTCTGGCCCACCTCTAAATGAAAGTAGAGACATTCAAGGGGCAGTTGGGCATATTAGGATGGGTTTGAGTGAGAGCACTGGACTAGAGATTTTGGAGTCAGCTAGTAAAATCAACAGCATAAATAGATCACTCAGGAAAAGCATGAAGGTCAAGAATTGGGCCCTGAGAAACACCAACATTAATACAGTAGAGAAATGATATGGCAGCAATGAAAGACTAGGGTACATGATTTACCTTAAGGTAAATAGAGTTTACCCTAAGGTAAGGTCATAGAGTTTGAAGCAGGAGGGAGTAGTCACATTGTAAAATACTTCAGAGAGGAGGTTCCTTAAAATAAGACCTGAAAAAAAGTACTAGAACTTGGACTTTAGGGAGTCACAGACATTTCAGGAGAGCAACAGGGCTGAATTACAAGGAGGTGAATTAACGGAGACAAATTTTTTTTGAGAGTTTCCATGGGAAGGGCATGGGAAGAGAGCAGGAGATACCTAGAAGGGTGCTATCTGATGCTTGCAAATTTCTCACTGGAGTAGGAGGCACAGCCATGAGCTGAGAGTGCAGATAGAGGATTAAGTTGAGCAAGGTTATGAAGGTATGAAGGTTTGGGTAGCCAGGAAAGCTAACTGCTCTTCAGGTTTTCTGAGAGGGTTTGACACTGTTGGTTCCCGGGGGTCCTTCATTTTCCAGAGCATTTGCAAGCACGAATCCAGGAAATGATATTTTAAATGGGTGTGCCATTAGAGCTCAGAAGATAGCTTTGAATAATGTCTAATGAAACTGACAGGTCACGTGGCAGGGCGCATTTTGCAAAAGTGACCACAGCAATATTTCCA
Organism: Murina feae; assembly: GCA_004026665.1. Classification (NCBI taxonomy): domain Eukaryota; kingdom Metazoa; phylum Chordata; class Mammalia; order Chiroptera; family Vespertilionidae; genus Murina; species Murina feae. Next base: position 97,929 of record PVJC01000186.1, read on the forward strand.
GGTCCACAAGACAGAGACTTCCTGACCACCTGCCTTAACGAATGGCATGCAGAGATGACGCCCTGTGACTTCCACGGCAAGAGACAATGCAGCTTCCAACATGCTCTTCATCTGGGGATGTTGCCAAGCTGCCCACCTGCCCACGTATCTAATGGCTGATGCTGGTTGCTGGCTGGGTTCTAAGGGCAAGCATCCCAAGAAAAAGAGCCCTTCCAAAGCTGTACTATTGTCCTTTGCCTTGAAGTCACAAGGGTCATCTCTATGCCCTGTGTGAATTTCCAACCCACAGAATCTGTGAGCATGATAAATGGCTGCTTCATTCTACTAAGTTTAGGAGTAATTTACTCAGCCATAGTAACTGAAACAGCACCCAAACATCCACTCACGTGAACACGGGTATTAGAGCGATGCCTCCTCCTTCCACACATGCACCTTCCTTAGCCATCCCATAAAACATGCTTGGCTGATGCTAAATCCAGGGGCATGTTTTATTCTTCATTGTATGTGACACAATAGGAGGGCATTCAGAGTTTGCATCCTTCCTTTGAGATATGTTCATTTTTTGGTTGCATTAATGAACCAAACAATCTTGCTTTTTCTTTATATCTTTGGCTTCTCCTCTACTGGACACTTGAATGCTGAAATTCCCGTCTCCTTTTCCCTTTGTATTCCAAATCATCTTTTAAGGGATCTCACCTTTTCTCATGTGCCTCAATCACAGCTACCAACAATTCCTAAATGTGAATATCTCGCCTGGTCTTTTTCTTAGAGCTCTAAGCCAAAATATACAATATTTCCTACTTCCGTCGGTGGACTTGATCTTACTTTTCACATGGTGGTGGTAGGAGTAGGAGTTTAATGGCCAGAGAGAGGAAGGAAGAAAGATTGCCTGTCTCCTCCTGGGCTAGGGCAGTCAGTCGGGGAAGTGGGCAATGACACATGGGCCCAACTTTGTCCCAGAGAGAGAAGCACTAAGAAAGAAACTATAGGCAGTATGTGTTGGGAGACTACCTGCTTGGGAGTCTGCAGGGGGCGGCGGGAGCAGTGCGCCTCTCAGGCCTGTGTCAGCTCCAAACAGGATCAGCTGCATCAAAGTAAAGCAGTGTAATGGACAAAGGAGGGCCCAGTGTTAACTCCCCCGTGTCTGCCTGGGCTCTTGGGGTGTGGAGAAGCAGCAATCCAGAGGAGCTCACAGGGCCTGTGGAAGGATAGGAAGGCGGCTAAGGGTGTTTGCTAGTAAGCTTGCCAGGAGTGGCCCTGGGCTGGGGGCCATATTGGAGTCCAAGGTAGTTGAGTTACCATTAGGGTGACTCATAAAAGGAAAGTGACGGAGACTCCTAGAACTCTGTTGCCCCAGCTACAGGCTTCAGGGGCATACTGTGCAAGCCCAGACAGCCATTCTACAGCAAAGACGAGCAAGGACCGAGAGTGGCTTCAAGGATGTTATCCCCCTTGGGACAATGCTGTCCTGGGGAGGAAGAGTGGGGTGGAATTCTGGAAGAGAATCCCCAAAGAGACTGCTTGAACCGGGGCTAACAGGAAGCAGAATTTTGAATAGACTCAACGTTTACACTGAAATGAAGGAGGCTGTTTAACCTCATTTAACTGACACGTCTACATGTCTCCACCACCCATGCTCATAAAGAAACCACTTTGGGTCTAGAAAATAAGGTGTGTGTGTGTAGAGGTGACCGGAGTCGATTTACAACCCCTCCCACCTGGCCCTGCTGCACTCTGTGTGACATTGGGGAAAGTGACCCTCTCTAAGCTTCCAAATCCTCAACTGTGAAGAGGGGATCATAGCGCCTACCCTTTGGAGAATTTTAATGAGCCTATTCCTGACAAATGCTTAGAACAGTAGCTGGCACATGATAAACTTCTAATAAAATGTTTGTTAATTTTTTTTTTATATCTCCCCATACAGTAAACTTCCAAGTTGCTTTTGCCCTATTCAAGAATGGCTGAGTATCTTTCAAGAAATGACAACATATTACATCCCTGACATTCTTTATTTATAATTTCACAGCCTCTCGTGTATCCTCCATGCACAGAAATGCCATGTTAGGACAAATGACATTTGTGAATTACTATTTTCATTGCATCCCTGACTTTTTCCTCAACATGTTGGTACTTGCTATAGAAAGAAACTCAAAGGCAGGGTTTGAGTTTCATTGCTTATGAATCACATTGGCTGTAACAAACCACAGAGTAATGTGATGGCCGTGTCGCAGGACCCAGTGGTGAAGGCTTCTCTCTGTCTTAGGCTGTTCTGGTCCTGAGAGGATGGACCCGCTTTCGGCAATAGACAAACCCCATGACCAGGGCAGGACGCAGCTGGGCGGATTTGCTCATGATGCTGTGGGCATTTTTTTAAACATGCATCTTGGGACACTCACAGTGCCAGACTGCTCTTGTAAAATTCCCTGTGTTGAACACGTATAAATTAATTCTCAAAATTATTTGCTGCATGCCCACAAAGCAGCATGATCCCAAGTAATCAATTCAAGATATTAACTAACCGGAGGCTCCTCGGAGCTCTTTCCGTTTTCTGAGTCAATTGGGAGAACACCGAGGAGTTGGGGTAGTGGAAACAGGAGAAAAGATTTAATTAGCAAGGTTAATATTGATTGTAGATGAGCAAAGTAAGTCTATCTGAGTGTCTGTGGTATACAAATCTCTAGGCTCTAGGGCTTAAGCACACGTGTGGAAAGTATCAAGAAGCAGCGTAATGATTCATTTAGTAGGGTTCATGGGAATCAAGTGATTTTATTTAAGGAGCTTTTCTATCTAATTCAAATTTACTCTATTAAAAACACTTAAAAAATAAGAAATCTTTACTCAATAGACACCTGTCTCCTTGAATGCCTGTCTAGTTAAAATAACAATAACCTTTTCTGATGGATCAGTTGTCATTGTGAGCATTGGCTATCTTACATGATGTGTGGCGACAATAAGCTCCCAGGCGTGATCCACAGACCCAGCAAGGGGGTCAGGTGGGAATTCACTAAAAATCAAACTCCTGGTCCCCACCACAGACCTCATAGATCAGCAGCCTCAGGTGAGACCCAGGATTCTCCCTGCCATGTCCAACGGGCTTCTCAGAAGGTTCCATACTCAACTCAAGCCAGAAAGTCCCTCCCTTGGGGTTAGTCAGATGTGTGGGAACATGTCCTTTACGATGGGAAATGGTGCAGGTGATCTGCTCACTTCCTGTGCCTATTTGCTGTAGGGCTTCTGTGACTTTCCTGTTACATGTAAAAACCTTTCTATCATCTACTGGCTTTCCACCTACCAGCCAACATGCAAGCAATAATGAGAATTTATTTATTTATTTATTTTTAAAATATATTTTATTGATTTTTTACAGAGAGGAAGGGAGATGAATAGAGGTTTTTTACAGAGAGAAAGGGGTAGAAACATCGATGAGAGAGAAACATTGATCAGCTGCCTCCTGCACACCTCCCACTGGGGATGTGCCTGCAACCAAGGTACATGCCCTTGACCGGAATCGAACCTGAGACCTTTCAGTCTGCAGGCCGACACTCTATCCACTGAGCCAAACCAGTTAGGGGGAGAATTAATTTATACATCATCCTGGGCTGGGGTGTTGGCCTCCGTGATGTCTACCTTCCATCCATGAGCCTTTTATCATCCATTCCAACTTGAGGCCTTGAGCTTGAACTGTGCTGCTGCAGGATCTGGGCCCCGACCCCAAGGAACCCATGCTGGAGACTAGCCATTTCACTCCCCAAGGGTCCTCAGAACAAGGTGGATCCCAAAAACGGCTCAACGCTGAATACAGAAACATGACTAGATATTCAGAGGACAGACGCACAGATGGGCTGACTTGGTGAGAAGTAAAGAAGACATCCAAATACTTTTTTTTTTCTTCAAATACTTTTATAGGTAACGTTGGGGTAAGAGAAAATAAGTCCAGAGGATACAGAATGTGCTGGAAGATGTGGCTGCTACTTTAATTTGTAGCTGGGTCCCCGCCACAGACATGCCTTTTCCCATAGCCGCTTAGCAGAACACACGGATCCACTCATTAGATTAGGAGGCACTTGGGGCAGAAGCAGTGGGAAGAGAATTGACTTTGGCACCAGAGGACATCGGTTCATATACGTAGCTGGGGGTAAGTCAGTCGACTCATGGCACCTCAGTGGTCACAGCTGTGCAATGGGACAAGCATTCGTGCCCTCACTGAGCTACTATGTGGTCTTGGTAAAAGTAATGATTATGAAACAGCATTGTAGACTGAAGAGCATTTTACAAATATTGAATCAGAAAGTGTCTGCATTATGTACATATTTAAGTAGTTGCTACATCTATCTGTAATGCAGAATTCTAAGAAAATCCCTGAGCTGGGAAAAAATTCAAATATGTTAAATAGCTTGCATAAATGAACCTACCATATAGTTCACTGTGGAGCTTAAATCACTGCTGTTTTTGTATTATGAAAAAGTTTATACTGAAAAAAAACAGCAGTATTTTGACTTTTGTACAACTCATGTTTAGCATCCTCTTAAAATATGTTGTTCTTATTTTCTCGATGGAAGCATAAGTGAAAAAAAAGTTGATCAAATCTTCATTTTATTTCCAAAATCCTCTTTCCTAACATCAACTTCTTAATGTCTACTTTACTTACACAATTTATTAGTTGAAACTGAAGAATGGCGGGGAACAAGGAGACATGCCAGGCAGAGAAGAACAAGTAGGTCAATCCAGAATATAAGAGGCTTTGCCCAAACCTAAAACACATTAAGGATAAGGAAGAAGGAATCTAACTCAGGAAACCTAACTATTGTCTGCCTCCACATCACTACTTTTAGCTGTTACTTTTTATTTCAAAGTGGAAGTCATGCAAAAAAAAATTTTTTTAAGGTAAAGCTAGTTCCTTCAGCAGAAAATTAAAATTAAAAGCAGACGGAGGCTCCGGATAATAAGTACCAATAAAAGCTTTAGCTGACATAGCTTTAATTTACAAATCGCTGGCTTTTCCTGGCAGGGCTCAAGGAGGGAGGGGGAGGAAGCTTCGCCTACACAGCCTGGATGAGGAAGATATGGAAAGCTTTAAAATTAAAGATGCTTGTGACCTTTTACTCTAAAACACTTGATTTGTGGCGACCGTGATAAAACCCCAGGGAAACCTGAGTAGTGCTGTGCAGTCTCTGGAAACCCTATGTCCTTAGGTCTCCCAGTCGAATCTGATTTTGACAGGAATGCTTCGTTAGTGGGAGCCCCATCCATAATGTGTGCACAAAGCGACGTGCGGCTTAGAATCGGTGTGCATGTCCATCTCTTTTTAAACTTGAGCCTTAGGAGGCCCTTGTGAACGTATTAAAAACAAACTCGTAATACATAAATACTAGGAAGCCAAAGGGATATAGTTTGATTTATGGCAATTGATACTACTTCTCAGGAAATTTTAATGACAAAATTAGGGCTCACAGGAACTTAAGTACTCCTGATTTCATCTGTGAAACCTGGAAGGCGACCAATAAAAAGGAACTGATGGAACGGCTGGATTTCAGAAATTTAGCAGAAAAAAGATTTAGAGGAAAGAGTTGAGAGGGACACGGCAGGGAAAGATTTTGACCGAGCCTGTTGAATAGCATGAATGAGAATTAGAAGTGAATGATGAACACAGAACAAGTCATTAAAGCCAACAGAAACCCTTCAAGTTAAGAGATCAAATGTCAGCCTGTAGGATGCTGCGAACCCACTCAAAGGGCCTAGTGTGGGGCAGACACTGTGGAGGCCGTTCCCGCTGCAGTAGCTGCCCGCTGCCTCTTTGATTCTTTTTTGGGCAAGGGTTTTCTCTGCATTCTCACTGATGCAAAACACAGAACATGTTTCTTCTAGGATGCCAGTGAGGGTGATGGGAAACGTTATCTACTTACTTTCTCACCTTTCCCCTTCAGGATAAGCGTTAACTATGCTTACTCCAGTTTTCTCAGAACAGTGAAGGCTTTTGACAGCAACATTCTCATCCTCTTTCCTGATTTTGGTGGGTTTCCCTCAGGCGTTATTTTTGATCCTTTTATTCCTCAGCGACTTAACCACCTCACATGGCTCTCCCTGCTGATAGCTTTCAAAAATGACTTCATCCACCAACCTCCTCCATCCGGCTGCCCTATGACATCACCTTTGGAATTTAGCTCCCATCTTTGCCTCTAAAGCCTGCCTCCTCTTTTTCCTTTTTATTAAAAGCAAAACAACAATAAAAACCCTCTTCGTTTTTTGTCCACTTAGGGGTTTTCTATCATTATCCCTTTCCTTCTACCAATCTTATAGTTCTCATGCCAATCTCATTAATCCTCATTATTTTTATACATATTATTTTAAGGATAATATATGCATATGGCACAAAATTTAAAAGGCACAAGAAGTCCTGGCTGGGAGGCTCAGTTGTTAGAGTGTCGTCCCATACACCAAAAGGTCTCGGGTTCGATTCCCTGCCAGGGCAAATACCTAGGTTGTGGGTTCGATCCCCAGTCTGGGAGCATACAGGTGGAAACTGATCGATGTTTCTGTCTCACACTGCTGTCTCTTTCTCTTCTCTCCCTCCCTCCCTCTCTCTTCCTTCCTCTCTAAAATCCATGAAAACACAAATTCAGGTAAGTATTTAAAAAAGAAAGGCACAAGAAGGTATGCAGTAAAACTTCAACCTCATTCTCATCTCTTATCTCCTCTCATGGCATCCCCCAATCTTGTCCCATAAATAATTATTATTGCCAGGTACCCCTGCTACTCCCTCCCCCCTAAGATCCTACATGTAATATATTTTACTCTACTAGAGTCTCTTTTCAGCTTCCCTGTCTATTGGAGCAATTTTTTTCCATGCATTAATCTGTGGGTTTTTCATATGGTTCTTCCTCCTTGTATGTGGGTATTTTCCAAATCTCTTTGCCTGGACCTTTCTCAGAACATGATCTAATACCCATGAATGGTTTTTGCTTATGGGAATGCAGAGTTCCACCTCTAAAAGCCCAGAGAAAAAAAACCACACACCATTTAAAGGAACAAAACAGAAAAAAACCCTCTATCTCTCAATTTGTTTATATAATTAATCTATCTTGAGAAGTATCCCTTATTCCAATGTCAGCAGTCACCAGAAGCACCACAGTAAAGAATCAACATCTCAATGACAATGGTTGTCTCAGAATCACAGCTGGGGAGGGAATTTAAATAGATAGATGGACAGATAGATGGGTAGTTGGATAGAGAGAGCCAATCAACTGTGAAGTGTTACCAAGCCCTAAAATCATATTTCATTTGATGGGAACAACAGAGGCCTGATTAATGCATGTGGGAATTTCATTTTAAAGTTATACCAATGGCCTTTCGAGGACCTACTTTTCGTTAGGGCTCCCGAGTTCATGTCAAATTGGTCGTTTTAAGATTTCAGGGCTCCTCTCTATGGGTTGTATTCACCTTGTGTGGGATAATGATTTAGTTTGGGATAACTGCTATATTATGAAACTTTTTTCCCCACTAGGGATCATTTTATGATCCTGGAATTGTCCTGAAAGTTTTATGCTAGAAGGGTAGCACACATCCTTAGCTGTTTTCTGTTTAAGGTTTTACCAAAAACTCGTTCAAGGAGGCAGAGTGAAGCCACTTTTTGGGAGAAGTGAGTGAAAGTGGTGGGGAACTGTGTGCACTTTTGTGAACATTAACTTGGGCAACATGAAGACTGATCCCTGGCTAATTTCCCTCTTAGATAAGGATTGGACCAGTTCACTGGAGACCAAGGAATCAGCAAATACATTTTTTTTTAGTTTATTTTTCAGACCTAGAAATAGAAAGTACCAGTGTTCTATGGATGGATTCATTCTTTCGATAGTTCAAACACAGAAGAGTGGGTAGATTTAGGACTTGGGATCCGATGGGATTCTGACCTCCATTGAGAGACAATGACCCCTGTGAATCCAATGACAGTCTATGACTCCACTAAGGGGCCAGCTCTGCGTGGACAAATCTTCTTAGGAATGCTTAGCTAGGGGGTCACCAAAGTAATGCAATCATTTGTTTAAAATTCTATTTAAAACTTTTCAACATTTCTTAATAACAAATGAACATAGAATGCAGGTTTTTCCTAAAGCAATTGTGATTTAGAGCTTCCCTTCTGAAATATTAACACACCACAGCCAATTTATAAATCCAGTCTGATGTAAAAGTGACAATTTAAACAACCATCAAATCATTCATTTTTTTTCCCTGTCACTGAAGAGTCTGGATGTAAAGAAGAATGTATTTGAAGAAAATTCTTTCCAACTCTAATAAAAGTAACTTAGCATATTGTAAACCATCTGCCATCCAGGAAATGTTAAATATATTACTCCTGTTTGAAATTAAATAAAATTCACATTCTAAGTAAACCATTTTTTAAATAGTTTTTTAAAAAATAAGAATAATAGCGTAGTGAGATGGCTTCCTTAAAGCATAAACATTTAAAAATGAGAATGCTGCGCTAACCCACCAGGGTGCAACAACTGTCTTTTCTACAACATTCTAGAAGGTGGTAAAAATTGCAAGTGATTTGTCATGAAAGAAGAAGAGGACTAGCTAGGAAAGATGATATTTGAGCTCTTAACCAAAAGGAAGAGGATAATATAGATATGACAGACTTAGAGACAAACTGGAAAGATAGGAACTAGTAAATCACACTCCTTGGACACAGTGGTTTTCCATATAACCGTAATCTAAGCTGCCACCTTCTTCAACAGCTACCAAAAGCAGACGGAGGCAGATGGAATAGTCTGTGGTTGCTGGGGAGGGGGGCGGTGGTGGCCTGGGCACCAGCCATCCTTCTGACCCTGAAGCCAAAAGCACACGATGAAACATGGAAATAATGAATCCATCCAACAGCCTCTGGCCGCTGAGGCACCAGAAGCCTGTGCTTTGACATGGAGCTCATGGTATGGCAGCATTTTGATCTGGAACTTGATGGTTCTACTCAGTCAAACCTGTACGTTTTGTTCATTGTCACCCAGGAAATTCTAGCAACCAGGCCTGCATGTGACATCTAATACACAGAAGTCTTCGGGAGAAAAGCCAGACAACCTGGCAAAAGGAAAACTACCTTGGGTTGGATCAGTTCTCCTTTTAGGTAACTCACTTTCGCCCAGAGTCCACTCTGACACTGGAGAGTGCAAGCTTTCCCCTTAAACGATCAGAGAAATCCACATGAGGACTTGCACTATTTCTCTCAAGGGAGAAGCCGTCCTCTCTAACCCTCACATGAAAAAAATCAATTTCAATCCAACACATTAGATTTTACAGTATTACATGTGCTTATTTTAAAAACCCATACCAGTGTTTACTATTTTTATAACAATTAGATAATATAAACTGAATTTGAATATGTAGACAATATCTTCTCAGATGATGATAAAAATCAAATGACTCCTTGATTACAAAGCCTGAGTCTCATTTTTAGTCAATGGCAGGATTAAATTTCATTTAATAATAAAAACATTTGTGAGATGCATATTATACTTATTATATATTTGGGGTTCAAAGAAGGATCTGGAAGAGGTATTTGCACACCATGTTCACAACAGGAATAGAAGCAACCCAAATATGTCCACTGCTAAATAAATGAATAAATAACATGTATATATATTGGGTAGTGTTTACAAACAGATAGTATATAAGAGTAAATACTAATATATATATATATATATAATATATATATATACACTAATAAATACTAATATAAATACTATATATATATATATATATATATATATATATATATATATATGAGTACATACATTGGAATACTGCTTAGCCTTAAAAAGGAAGGAAGCCTGCTGCATGCTACAACATGGATGAATCTTGAAGATAATATGCAAAAATAAAAAAAATCAAGTCACAAAAAGACCAATATTGCATGATTCCACTTATATGAAGTATTTAAAGTAGTCAAATTAATAAGAACCACAAGCAGAATGGTGGTTACCAGGGACTGGGGGAGGGAAAACAGGGACTGGTTGTTTATGGGCATTAGTTTCAGTTTTGCAAGATGTAAACATTCCGGAGATTGGTGGCACAATGATGTGAACAGACTTATTACTAAACTGGGTGCTTAAAAATAGTTATGATGATAAATTTTATTTTGTGTATCTACCATAATTAAAAAATGTTTTAATCCCCAAAACTTCTTAACCTCAACATGTACTACAGGTTCCTATAAATCAGGGGCCAGCAAACTCGTTTGTCACGAGGCAGAAAGAAAGTTTTGCCCTGTGGGCCACAGTAGTCTCTGACACAACTCCTCGGCTGTGCCAGGGTGTTATGAAAGCAGCCGCAGACATAAGTGAATGAGTGAGTATGGTTGTGTTCCAATAAAAAACTTGATTTGCAAAACCAGGCAGCTGGCCTATAGGTCATGGGTTTCTGACCCTTGCAAAAGTATTAAAATCCAAATAAAAGAGATCCATGATCTGTTTGTAAACACTACCCAAGAATGATGAGTGAAACACTCTTCTTTTCCAGGGTCTAATATTAGTGCAACAGCCACAAGACCAGGCTGACCCAGCAAGACCAGAACTTGCTTGAAGTGGGAGGAAACCACTACACTGACAAAAGGCATGCTAGCCCTGCTCCTGCCTCCATGTCTCTACAGAGGAGCTTAGCGATTTTAGAGTTTAATGATTTAGAGAAAGAATAATAAAAACGGGACAGCTGGAGGAGAGCGTGGTGAGCATACCTGTATGTCCTTTAGTGGATGAGAACATTGCAATAGACTTACAGACCTAGCCGAGCTGTCACAGCTGCTGCAGGCAGGGCTGGGAACACAGTACAGAGCCATCCCAAGGTGGAACTCATGCGCCTTTCTCCTCCCTATTTCCAACCAGGAGCTGCAGCCAGCCAGCCAGGCAGCCATGGGCTCTGTGAGTTATCTGTTTCATGCATGCTATTCCAAATGGTCTCGGCTTAACCCTGAAACTAATTTTTGCTATTCACCAAGTTCAGCAGGGGAAATCAATAAAGACACACAAGCCCCCAAAGGCCTCATCTCATGAAATTCAGACAGGAAAGCGAGGGTGTAATTATTTGTTCCCTTCCCAATTGTGCCATGTGAAAATGGCATGTTTTTCCTACTGCCTTTGGGTAGTAAAAAGAGACAGCAACCTAAGGGTGGGGTTCAGCAACTCGATTCAATCTTCTTGGACACCACAAAAAAGCAGGCACCCTAGTTAAACAACCCAAATAAAACAAACAGCAAGCACACACCAAAACCCAACAATTGAAACGGAGGGTTATGAAACAGCATAAAGAGGGTGAGCTTTACAAAAAGAGCTTTCACTTCCTCAGAGAACTCAATCCAGTGCACAGAATTTTAGAACTAGAAGAGACAGGAGCAATAATGGGGCAAGCCCCCCACCCCTTTTATGTATGAATGAAGCAAAGCCCCGAGAATCAGGATGCTGCTTATACAGATAGTGCTGGTCCATTGAATGGACTCAAAGTTGAAATGCTCTACCCTCACTTGACCCAATTTGTGGGGGCGTTGGTGGGGGTCTCAGCCCCGCTCTTGGCACTGAACCAAAGCAGAACACTGGTTTAAGTAAGAAAGCCAGAAGGCCCAGGGGAAAGTTGAGGCCTTTCTCACCAACTGGGGAGATGGCTGAGTGGGGACACTCCTGTGTTATTACTTGGCATCTCCAGCTCTCATGGGACCTGCCCTCAATTGCTACAAGAGCCCGACCTCTGACAAAGACCAATGATTTCAGCCATAATTAATGACACTGTCAAATTAATTAACCCGTCTTTGTCCACAGGGGGTGGGGGGTGGGGGTGGGGGGGAATTCTCTCATGTCAATACTGCTGTTTACTAGTCCTTGACCAAGCTCTGTAGACCCAATACGGGGACACCACTGACTGATGTCCCTAATGAGACCCCACCCACTAAGCCACCACCATTCCTTACTAAGCCTTCTCTCAGTGACACAGCCTCTGATAATTATGGCCTCAGTGAATTACCGGCGCTCAAAAATCGGACACATTTTAAATAGAAGCCTGAGAATACGGGGCGGCACTCCCCCTTTTTACCTGTTAGGTCCCCTCCTGAGTTACGGTGATGAAACACTAGACAAATGCTGCCGGGTTTCATTTAGCCATTTAATAAATGGCCCTCATTAAAAACGCCAGTCCTCTTGCCCTTGTCTGTCAGGGCTCCGACTCAGACCAATGCCCACGTATACATTTCCACGTTATCTCTTCAGAGCGTTCGGAACTATTTTCTTACACCTAACACAGCTTTTATTCCATTTAGAAGAAGTACCCTCCATCCCACTTCTGACTTTCAAGAAAAACAAGGCACTTAATTGACCACAGGAGGACTCTCTCAAGGGCAGCGGGCTGCAAAAGCTCTCCTGTGAGCTCACCACGTAAGCTGATGTAATCAGCTACAAGAAGCTGGCTTCTATTTTTAAATGATACCCTTTTACCCTGCCTTCAAAGGGCACATATATCACACGTTGTAACTGCCCATAAAATGCCTCCTGGTGTAGCCCCCTGTCCATTTCCCTCCTGGGGTGAGTCATGCTGTGTCAGGAGGGGCTTCCCATCACACACAGGCCCAGCCCCGCCCTCTGTGATCCATCTACCATTTCCTATTACTTGGTCTTTAGGAGAAGAGCTGCATATGGCCACTCTCCAGGTGTCTTGTTTATCACGGTACTTTTGAGAAGGAACAGATGACTGCCAGGGCCCTTCTTGAGGGTTGGGATCAAGCTTTCCTACCTCTTTGTATTTCCCTCTCTAAACACAGGCCCTTAATACATGCTTATTAATGCTGCTGCCCAGAGCTCTGTCATCTGGCCCATGAGCTTCACAGGGTGCCACGAGGGAAACAGATGATTTACTTCGTTTGCTTTTAAGTTTTTCATTCATCATTCTGGCCACGCTTACTGTGTGTTCTTGAAAACGTTTCTTAGCATTTGGTTGGAGGTGAAAGTACACTGGATCTTGTTATTTGTTTATTTACACTCATGTTGCTCATATCTAAAAAGAATAAAGAGCTTTGTAATTGAAGTGATGCTGTGTTGGAGTCTGGGAAAGGTCAGAGCAGTGTATTCCTTGGGCTACCGCCCTCTTCACTCCACAGGCACCCCATGGTTCATACAAAAGCTTCCTAGCAGCACTCCCAGGCTCAAATGCTTGGTCCTTCCAATCCTCCACATTAAACTCTGAGTGAGCTGGCCCTGGCCAATGGGGCTAGGCAGGTTGAAGTGTTGTCCCCGTACACCAAAGTGTAGTGGGTTCCATTCCCAGTCAGGGCACATACCCAGGTTGTGGGTTTCATGCCTGGTCCAGGCCCATATAAGAGATAGCCAATCGATGTTTCTCTCTCACATCTAGGTTTCTCTCTTTCTCTTTCACATTGAGGTTTCTCTGTCTCTCTGTCTGTCTCTCTCCTTCCCTCCCTTCCTCTTTCTAAGATCATTTTTTAAAAAAAGATCTGAGCTATAGAGAAGACTGAGTTAATCATGCCCCTCCCCTTCTCAAACCCTTCCACTCCCTCTGAGCCCTCTGGGAGATGTCCCTCCTGATTCAGCTCTGCTGACCTCAGTGGCTCCTGGTCTGGGCACCACCATTCCCACACCCACGGTACCTTCTGTGCTCTGCTCCCGAGAAGTGCTTTCACCTAAAAGTGTTTATCTAAGTTGCTTCCTCAGCCTGGAACTCTGCTCTGCTGTCCCTTCTCCCCTCACCTTTCTCCTTTGCACTCATCCTTTGCATCCTTTGCAGATGCCCCTTGCTGCAGGCAGCCCCTCATGGGTGGAGAATGTGCTAGCTCTTGCTCTACCCCCAAGTGACTACACGTGACAGGAAGGAGTGATCATGTCTGTGTATTCACTACTATATCCCACACATGGCCCAGCAAGCAGTGGGACTTCAATATCATTGGCTGGATGAATGAATGAATGAATGAGTGAATGTATACTAAAGACTACAGTCCTATAGTCAGGGGATCCCATTTGTGAGGTATGAATTCGAATTCTGTCTCCTTGGAAAGTGCGAACTGAAAGAATAGAATTTACAGCAAAATACTACTTTGGTTGAAGAGTCCTAGGTTGAAATGTGATGGTGGCAGGAGGAGATGCTGGGAGACTGGCACTCCCCACCCCCCAGAGGAGCTAAGGAGCCACCTGCAACCTGGCCTCTCACCCTGAGGACTGAGAATTAACACTTTCCAAGAGGAGAGCTGTTCAGTGGAGAGCTGTTTAGAATGAAATCCTAACTGGGACAGAACACAAAAGCTTGCTCAAAGTGAAATTTCATGTTATGAACTCCAAGCGAAGAGCCAATTCCACAATTTAAATTCATTCCAAAGAGGGCAGCAACCCACATGTGAATAATGCCACTTCTTACCTGCAAAACCACACATGTCCATTTGCAAAACGGTCAGCTGCCTGTGTTGGGAATGCCGGGGAGGTTTAAGAAAACATGCTTCTGGCACTTCAAACACAATGGCTGGAATCTGGCATCGGTGCAGGTACTAACTTGGGGACTGGTGCTGGACTGGCTCCGGGTGATGGTAGTAAAGAGAAGCAGTCCAGTCCCTGTCCCCATGGAAAGCCTCGCCTTGCCCAACATATACTCACATCTGACTTAAAAAATTTCCCCCTAAATTCTAAGTACACCATGTTCTGCTATTAAATTAAATCCAAGACACATGGGACTGGGGTAAGGCATCACTTCAGCTCCTTCTTTATGGCAAAGAACTTTTTTTCAACCATATTTTCCAAAATCAACAGACTGATCACACTAAACAGTGGGTAATATTTCAACATTCAAACCAAATGACGAAGGACTTGGTTTTTATTTCATCCCTACGCAGCTCATAACCACCCTCCAAAACAAAACCAAATAAACACAATTCCACATGAACTTCTCCGGCCTTCTAGAATAATCATACGTTTACTTTTATTATCTGGCACATAGAAGGTACTCAATAAACGTTCGTTGAGTGAATAAATCACAGGAGTGGAATTACTATGAAAACGCCCTTCAAATTTTATGTATGTTATTCAACTTCCCTTTTTTTCCCTCCTCTCTCTTGGGGAAAAAAATATGCATGATTTTCTAGGATTCTGACTTTCATTTCCCTGTCTGACCCTGGGCTTGTCACTTAAAATAGGAACCATTTTCTTCATCCATAAAATGCAATCTGTGTTTTATTATGAGATTTAAAGGATAGTAGATATAAAGCAACTGGCACCACACCATGCAGATAATGTTGACGTCCTCCCCTCCCTTTTTCTTTTTTTAAGTTTTCCGTTCCATCTCCCATCCTCTTTCAACCCCCAAATAAAGTGTCAAAGACAAACCAAGTTACATGCCCGATAAGAAAGTAAGGAAATCAAAGGTACCCTGGGCTTGCCAACCTCTAGTAGCTATCAACTCTTGACAAGTTTTATTTACTACTAGAAGCCCAGTGCACAAAAATTTTTGCACTCATGGGGGTCCCTCAGCCCAGTCTGTGACCTCTCACAGTCTGGAACCCCTTGGGGGATGTCCACCTGCTGGCTTAGGCCCACTCCCTGGGACATCGGGCCTAAGCAGGCAGTCAGACATCCCTCTGACAGCCTGGGAGCCCTCAGGGGATGTCCACTTGCCAGCGGGGAGCAGGCCTAAGCTGCAGTTGAACATCCTTAGTGCTGCTGAGGAGGCAGGAGAGGCTCCCACCACCACCACTGTACTGGCAACCGTCAGCCTGGCTTGTGGCTGAGCAGAGCTCCCCCTGTGGGAGAGCACTGACCACCAGGGGGAAGCTTCTGCATTGAGCATTTGCCCCCTGGTGGTCAGTATGTGTCATAGTGACCAGTCATTCCCAGTGGTTCTGCTGTTAGGGTCAATTTGCAGATTACTCTTTTATTATATAGGATAGAGGCCTGGTGCACAGGTGGGGGCCAGCTGGTTTGCTCTGAAGGGTACCCCGGATCAGGGTGGGGGTCCCGCTGGGGTTCCTGGCCAGCCTGGGTGAGGGGCTAAGGGCCGTTTTCAGGCTGGTCACACCCCCTTCAGGGAGTGGGGTCCTGATGGAGTGCTTGGCCAGCCTGGGTGAGTGGCTGATGGCTATTTGCAGGCTGGCCACACCCCCTTCAGGGAAGGGGGGTCCTGATGAGGTGCCTGGCCAGCCTGGCTGAGGAGCTGATGGCTGTTTGCAGGTTGGCCACAGCCCCTTCAGGGTGGGGGTCCCCACTGGGGTGCCTGGCCAGCCTGGGTGAGTGTCTGATGACTGTCTGCAGGCTGGCCACAGCGCCCAGCAACCCAAGCTCCCAGTGAGGTTGGCTGGAAGCAGGAACTAGTGTTTGTTTATCTTCTATAATTGAAACTTTGTTGCCTTGAGCAGAGGCCACAGCCCGCCAGGGCAGGCAGGGAAGCTTGGCTTCCTCCATCATCAGGGCAACCAAGCCTCCTGCTTGTTCTAGCTCCATGGCTGCCAGCTGTCATCTCGGTTGGGTTAATTTGCATATAGTCACTCTGATTGGCTGGTGGGTGTGGCTTGGGGTGTAGCAGAGTGACACCAAGTTGCATGTTACTCTTTTATTAGTGTAGATTTGGGGCCTTAGATATTCTCCATTATAGAATGAGTGAGTTTCACTAACTCATTTTTAAAGCACTTTTCAGTTCTGATTTTCCATGAGTTCAGAGCATGCCTCACCAAGAAGTTAGATGCTGCTAACATATTAAGGTCATCTGTGATCAGAAATAAAATGGACTTTAATTTCCTTCACAGGGAGGGAATCTACAGTACAAACCAGAATTAGATTTAACTTTTAAAAGAATTTGTTTGAATCTAATACTTAGCTCAAGAATTGGTGACCTTATTCTTAAGCCACAGAAGGTCCCTCCTCCCCTGCACTCCCACACACATCCTCCATTCAACACAACTCACATCTAACCTCCTTCCTACCAGTGAGGCTCCCCATTCACAGCTCTGCAATGATGTTCTTAAAAAGAAATCCAGGGATTGTTAAGCAATATTACTGACTCATTTGAAATGAGTAAGAGGACAGTCAATACAATATTATGTCAAACCTAACATTTGCTTTATTTTTTTCTTTCACACCCAGAAATATATCTAAGTCCACCAAACAAAGAACCTAAGACTATGTTCACAACAACAAAACCCCCAAGGCTGCATTTTCATAAATACTCAGTGCATGACTGCCATCTAGTGGTAGATGTTGTTGTTGTTCCCTTGTTTTTTTAAATTATCTTGTCAGTTTAGCTGCTTTGGATATTAGTTCAAACAAGGATACAACAACAAAAACACTGTTCTCTGCTGCTCATGGTTATTTCAGGGAAATTTAGGAGCAAACCCATCTCCTCTGCCATTAATTTCCCTCAATTTCTGAAGAGATCACAGATGTAGTCAATGACACATTTTTTAATCCTACAACCAAACCCTACTGCTTCTGAATCAATTCACAAAACAAAGGAGCATTATCATTCTATTAATTTAAATATGCATCATTAATTAAAAGGGTTTCCACAATAGCCTGTTCTCACCTTCCAGTTTCATTTGATCTAATCATGATTTTTTTAGTTATGCATGAAAAGGCATTTAGAAATGACAGCCTTACCAAAAGTGCACATTATATGAAAATCTGACTTCAATTAGAACCAGTAACTAAGTCCCTGCAGTTTCCAGCTGTCTCTTCACTTGTATCCTTAGAGGATTACATATCACATTAATTGGTATTCTGTCACATAAAAAGACACCAGCGATGATTAATTGCATCCTTAGTGCTTTTGAGTTCTGTCTTCTTCACTAGAGGGATTCATTTCCTTCCAGCAGGTACCCCTTTTTGGTAACCCTCATAAAAATCTCCTACCTTCCTAAACTTCTCCATTTGCTTGTAGAGGTCTGGATCCAGCTCCTGTGACACGTCCTTCATCCACAGTAACGCGCCTCTGTATTCAGTCCGGCACTGCTCCATGCGGTTCACCGTCAGCCAAGTGTCTGAGATGGCCCGATGCCGAAAAGTCTCCACTTCTTGGTGAAATCGACACAAAGGATTTCGTAAGGCCAACCTAGACCGAGGATAAAGCCACAATCTTGAAACTAAGCCAGCTAGAGATCTGAATCCTTGACAACTTACCAATCTTAAACACATGAGCCTAGCACAGTGCCTGGGACATAGACAATGCTGTAGAAATGGGTGAATGGTAACTGAAATGTAGGTGAGCTGATGAGTTCACCAGAAATGATTAGCCATGTACTGATCTCTTAGATTAGTTACTTAACTGTTCTATTTTAAAAACTAAGGATTCCCATCTGTATTGTTGGGGGTGGCCTTGTGCCTGAGCAAAGAACACTTGGAGCCAATCCTGTGTTAATGGAAAAAGGTCAAGGAATAACCATTTCCCATGTCTACTCTTGGTCCCTCCAGGCCTGCTGCTCCTCTGAAGCTTGGCCCTTTGAGGAGGGATGGACCTGTGTGTGATTAGGTCTCCAAGGCTAGGCCATTCTAGGTTACTCTCCAAAGGCCTGGCATCTACTGCTTGTTCTAATAGTCGGTGAAGGAAACACAGACAGAAGCATTTTCAATTGGTCTAGGAAGGGGAAGAAGTGCATGTACTGAGGGTTTACTGTGTCAGGCCCTTTTGTTAGGTTCTGTGATTTGATTCTTATGAAAAAAACAAAATGTAAGGATACTACACTAGAAATTAACGTATATTATACAATGAAGTGGGTGTAAAATAATTATAATATTGATTATAACATACCATCACTTATTTAGCAAAAAAAAAAAAAAAATGCTTGATGCATATTAAACTTTGGATAAAATATTTGCAGGGGAAAAATACTGCCCCAAACAGTAATGTCAGATGAATCACATTCTTTAAAAAAGTCATCTGCATGAGTTGCAGGGCAAAGGTTCAAAAAATAAAAATAAGATGAATATTTAAGTTTAAATGTAAAGTTGTCTAGGCGGAGGGAACAATGGTGTCAGTGAGCTGAAGTCAGCTCTTGGCTGTTCCATTGACGTCT
Organism: Murina feae; assembly: GCA_004026665.1. Taxonomy (NCBI): domain Eukaryota; kingdom Metazoa; phylum Chordata; class Mammalia; order Chiroptera; family Vespertilionidae; genus Murina; species Murina feae. Next base: position 116,953 of record PVJC01000186.1, read on the forward strand.
ACAGTGCCCTATATGTGTACAGCACTATAAGATTATGGATACAGCAATAAACTGTTTGAGAAAAAAAAATCCCTTTCACTATTTCCTTTAGTTCTCCTTTTGCCTGTGAAGCACTGCTTTTAGATATTCAGCACTTTTTTTAAAAAACAGCTTGCTCACATCATCCTACCTAGGTGTTGCGAGTTGTTTTCAAAGACATATTGTTGTGCCATAAAGTAAGCCTGCGCTTTATCAGCACGGGGTTAAATTTAATACTCACCATTCATCAAATTGAATGAGCAGTTGTAGCAATGACTACCAAGTAATTCAGTAAAACAAATGCTGGTGTGAATGTTTATAAAATGGAAGCCCTCTATTGAAAGCGAGAAAGAGTTGCCCGAGCTGGTTTGGCTCAGTGGAGGTAGCGTCAACCTGCGGACTGAAGAGTCCTGGGTTCAATTCCAGTCAAGAGCTCATGCCCGGGTTGTGGGTTCCATCTCCAGTTGGAGGTGTGCAGGAGGCACCTGATCAATGATTCTCTTTCATCATTGATGTTTCTCTGTCTCTCTCCCTCTCCCTTCCACTCTGAAATCAATTTAAAAAATATTTTTAAGAAAGGGAGAAAGAGTCCTCAGCTGGCCCCCTAAGGATCCCACTTATTCCTGGGCTCTTTTTTATGTTTTTCCTTGGATTTTGCCACTTTTCCTAAACTGGCTGAAAAAGAGTCTTGTGAATAAAACATCCTTGATTTCTTGAGCTGTTGGCAAGTTGGATTCAAACTTTTGAAGATGTAAAGACATGATGATAGAGATTAAGATCTTGAAGAAGAGAAAAAGGCATATAAAAACATATCATTTCCCCCTGTAGCTTACTTCCTATAAAATCAGAAAGGTGAAAACCTCCTTACTTTGTGGTACCAGGGACTGAGTCCAGACCAAGGGAAAACTCAATAACCGGGACCATGGAAGCTTCAGTGAAAGGCTGGCCCACCCTTTCATTCATAGCGGGAACAATGAACAAAGTGCCCAAAGATCAACTCCAAACGCACTTATCCTCGAGTAGGTAAAGGTGGAAACGACCCTGCCAAATACTGCACCGAAGGGCTCGGGTGAAATGGATATGGCATGCCTAGACAATGGAAAACTATGCTACGGATTTTTTTTAAATGTATATGTGAACATTAAAAAGGTGTTTAGTGTTATTTGATCAGAAAAATCAATTTGCTAAATCATCAGTATGCGGTGCTATACAAAAATTGTACGGTATGATGCTGTTTACATTGAACACAGATTCGGCCACATCCCGAATTACATCCATTCAAGGTCTGAGACTTCAACTTCATGCGAGTCTCATGTTATCCTCCGACTTCTCCATGGTCAGGAGGACCGGTTGGGATGCACTGTGCCTGGTGAGCAGCTGAGTGCCATGAAAGCAGAGCCCCCTGCAGACGGCTTTCCAAACTGCAAAGCTGTCAAACTGCACTCAATGATGGATGCAGGCAGATTGCTAGTTTACCGTAGCGATGCTTTCGCGTGTCATTTGTATTGTTTTTGTTGATTTCTTTTACTGTTTTTATCTGTATCCAAAGGTTTGATTGCATAAACCTAAGGTACAAAATGTGTGCTGTGTGAGATAATGCGGTATACACGTATGAAAGGGTATCACTGGACAGCCATATTATAAAATAACTAGGTAGCTATGGTAGCTTTTGTAGTAACTGGCCAGGGATTCTGTTTTGTTTCTCATAAATGGAGGTTCACTTTGGTATGCAGGTCTATATAAAATCTCCGCACTGAAATGAGTAATAATTATATGATTAACATATGAGAATTTATGAAAGATTTTTCAAGGATCAATTATCCTTGTCATGCTGGGGTAAGTAGATGATAGAAAGTATGATGTTCAAAGTGGGTCGTCTCTTTTAAAATTTGACTTGTTCATCAGTTTTGTTGTTCATTATATTCCATAAATCAGTGAGATCATGTGATATTTATCTTTTTCTGACTGGCTTATTCACTTAGCATAATGCTCTCCAATCCCATCCATGCTGTTTCAAAAGATAGGAATTACTTCTTTTTTACCTCAGCATAGTATTCCATTGTGCTGATATACCACAGTTTTTTTAATTCATTCATCTGCTGATGGACACATAGGCTGTTTCCAACAAAAACAGATCCAGAGACAAAGAAGCATTAATCCGACCATTAAATCTCAGAGGGAAAGTAGGGGAGGGTGGGGGAAAAGGAGAGAGATCAACCAAAGGACTTATATGTGTGCGTATAAGCCTAACCAATGGACACAGACAACAGGGGAGTTAGGGTATGAGTGGGGAGGTAGGGGGCAATGGGGTGATAAGGACACATATGTATACCTTATTCAATAAAGAAATTTAAAAAAGAAAAAAAAATTTTGACTTGTTTTTTTAATTCTGTCCATTTGGTTTTTCTCTGTTTTAAAATTTCTCTATAAAGAGTAAGTATTATTTTTATAAGGAAAAACAGTTATAATAAGATTAAAAGATGCAATTTAAGATGATAAGGAAACACTTTTCTTGGAAAACCGGGGTAGAGAATGACAAGAAATGGGTATAATTAGAAAAGTTGGCTCTGCCCACAAGGTCAGGGTCCAAATGTTATTAGAAAGAACCAAAACGCCCAGGAGCGGGGCCACTGAAAATTGACCTGGTTGGTCTCTGTCCTACCCACCTTCCTTGGTTTCCATAGGAACACTTGTGTTAATAGGCCTGGTCCTGGCCCACAGGGAGAGAAAGCAGTAAGAAGAAATTAACAGGAGAAGAAAATGTTGGACAGTCTGAGTAAGTGACATTTTTGTAGCCTGAATATTTTTGGAAACTACCTCTAAGCCAGTGGTTCTCAACCTAGGGGTTGAACGACCCTTTCACAGGGGTTGCCTAAATGCATCCTGCATATCAGATATTTACAATTCATAACAGTACCACATTACAGTTATTAAGTAGCAACAAAAAAAATTTTATGGTTGGGAGTCACCACAACATGAGGAACTGTATTAAAGGGCTGAGGCATTAGGAGGGTTGAGAACCACTGCTCTAAGCCTTATTGAGGCATAATCATGCCTAATAGGAGTAAGTGACATTTTCAGAGGCTTGTCAGTTACTAGGGAAGGAGGAGGAGAGGAATGTCTCAGATACAATGTGCAACTGTATGCAGGGATTCCTGCCTGCTCCTCATGGACCCTGAAAAGGAGTCGTGTGCCCTGACCGGTTTGGCTCAGTGGATAGAGCATCGGCCTTCGGCCTGAAGGGTCCCAGGTTTGATTCCGGTCAAGGGCATGTACCTTGGTTGCGGGCACATCCCCAGTAGGAGGTGTGCAGCAGGCAGCTGATCAATGTTTCTCTCTCATCGATGTTTCTAACTCTCTATCCCTCTCCCTTCCTCTCTGTAAAAAATCAATAATATATATATATATATATATATATATATATATATATATAATTTTTTTTTTTTAAGAGTCGTGGATGTGCTAAATAAAGAAGTCACTGACCTAGCACCATTTCTGCACCAGAGCTTCTCTAACCTGAAAGTGCCTGGAAGTCAACCGGGGATCTCACTGAAATGCAGATCTGAACTCAGCAGTTCTGCGATGGGGCCTAGATTCTGCATTTCCAGCACTGCCCAGGCCCAGGTGGAACTGCTGATAGGGCTGGTCAGGGTCTGAGCAGAATGGTGTAGGGCGCCTTGAACAATACTGATCTGAGTTAATTGGTCCTCAGAGACCAGAGAAGGAACCCTTCCACCTGGTCTTATTAGGCTCCTGCTTTGATCAGCTGCTGGAAGGGGACCAGACTGAGTGTTAGGAGCAACGCTCAAGGTCAAACAAGAGCCTAGGACAGCACTCAGTGATTGACGTACAAAATGCCCCCTAAAGCCCGGAAGAGATATGAAAAAGATTTTTAAAAAATGACTAATAGGGAGTAGAAAAATCATATCTGTTATTTTCATCGGAGAACAAATGCAGACTAACCACTGAGAGCAGGATAGCCTGTCAGCCTCAGGCTGAGGCCTTCTAAGGAACATTGGGACATTCCCCTTTGTAAGTGGGTCCCACATTCGTAGCAGATTCCCCCAACAGAGCCCCAAGGAAGGCCACACACCTTTGCTGGGAAGAAAAGCAGAGGGCCTTTCCTGTCGCTTGCATCATTTTTCCTGCTCTGGTTTTATCTTGGAAGCCCTGGGACCGGAGAAATTTTCCCAGTTCGTTTTCTTCTTGAGACAAAACTGGTGAAGAAAAGACCAAAAGGAGGCATGAACAATGAGCATTTTTATTACAGAGCGAAGGACAGAGACAAATCCCAAGGTCCTCTCTCCGCTAGAGTCCAAGAGGAGGTGAAATGAAATCCAAGTGACAGGTTACAAAGTGAGCTGGCCACCCCCTCCATTTAACTTTCGTGCTGTGCTTCCATTTACAAAAAACGAGGGATCAAATTCACTTGAGTACATCTGTCAGTGCATTTGGTGGCCTGTAATCGGAACCAGAAAACGACCTCTGTACTGAAAAGCGAGATGATAATGTGCTGTTTGGAACTGAAATGAAAAAGTTAAGTTTGTGGAGTATGACTGTGGGAATCTTCGGTGGCTGCCTACAATGGAGGGTCAGTTTCCTTCTGCTTTTCTCTCCTGCTGAGTTTTTGATCTCTGCTTTCTGAGTTAGCAATTCAAATACTTTATCTGTGACCCAGGTTTTCGGTTGGTGGTGGGGATGAGGAGCGAGGGTGGGTAGGTTTATGACTTGGTGAATTTTTAAATGGAGAGCTAGAATCAAAATCTGACCCAGTTATGCCTAATCTTGGTCTTATTTTTTTCAGTTGATGTATAAGGGACATACATTAGATTCATTTCAGATATACAACATAATGATTCAATATTTATATTGGTCCTTATATTTAAAGGTAACCTCAGATGACACTATTGGGTGAGCTAGTGACTGGCACGAGCTTTCTGTAGATTGATTTGGCAGTCAGTATGTCTCTTTTGACATTGCACTTCTGTTAGGAGTACATCCTAAGGAAGTAGTAAAATGAGCACAAAGATGTATATACAAACATAATCACAGCATCATGATTTGTAATAGCAGAACACTCTTTTTCCCTACAGTGGGGATGGTCGAATCAAACACAGTGCACCCAAGCAGTGACCAGTGAGCCGTGATGCAGCCACTGGTCCCGAATACACACTTGCCAACAGCAGAGCAAGGAGTGACACCGAGCTCCCTGGAGAGCATTGTGCCTAAACACAGCATTTGCTATGGACATCCTCTGAACATGGCCACTCTTATTTCACATTTCTGGATTGATGCTCTTACACATCATGGGTCTCTAAAACTACTTTTTAAAATACTACTAGGATTCAGGTCCATTTTCATGAACCATCCCGATTTTTTTTTGAGAATGCCCCGTTTCTGACACAACTGCTCCAAGAATGGCTACAGAATGTGAGCCCAGAACCACAAATCCAAAGGTGAAGGTCAAACGCTCTATTCTCCCTTATTAGTTTGTGACTGTGGTTTGCTGGAGCTATTCCAGAGGAGGAAGAGGCTTTTCGAATCCATTCTTCCCGAGAGATGAATGACTACGTCCTTCCTCTTCTGTCTTTCAAAATCAAGTTCATGGTCAACGTCCAGCTCCAGGGCTACACCCTCCGTGAAGTGGTTGATCCCCATTTCTCTATGTCAGCAATGCCCCCTCAACAGCTGGTATCAGAGTGTAGGTGTCTAATTCCCATGAGAATTTAAGATTTCTCAGGACAGGGCCCTCATGAAAACTATGGCTTTCCCAGGAAAATGCTTTAACTGGAGAAATTGGATTCACTATAATTTTCCCCTTGTTATCGCTGTACACTCACTTTGTTTCACTTTAAATGCTTACCTGATATTTATGCCATGGTTCTATGTAGCTTTTAAAAAATTCCTATAATTATTAGAAGGTTTTTGTGTTTTTTTAATGTGTTTTCCTTTATTGATTTTTAGAGAAAGAGGAAGAGAGAAGGATAGAGAGATTGAAACATCAATGAGAGAGAAACATCATCAATGTGCTGCCTCTTCTATGCCTTCCACTAGGGATCAAGCCCACAACCCTGGCATGTGCCCTAACTGGGAACTGAACCTCGACCTCTGGGTTCCTGGATTGATGCTCAACTACTGAGCCACACTGGCTGGACAGAGTTTTGTTATTTTTAAAATACCTTCTATTCCTTCTTCTCTTCACTTACTAATGTGAGACTCACTCAGTTCCACAATGAATCTTTCCCTGTGGAGAGGAATTTCACATTCGCGTTCATAATTGCATGAGGCTACTGTCACCTTTACATCGAAGCCTCAAGTCACATACAAATAAACACACTTAGCTTAAGGCTAGGAAGAAACCAATTCATAGAACCTGGATGATTACATGGTTGGTGAAATGTACTCTTTCCTAAATGAGCCTAAGTAGGTAAAGCATTTGAAAAATCATTTTTTGTTACTTGGTGCACTTGAGGCTTGACCTTGGGGCAGCAGACAGTTTTCACTTTGAGAGCTAGACGCTAACTGGCAGTGTTGCCCAGAGGGCGGTGGAAAGAGTTTGAGCCGAATCAGGCTCCAGGGGGGATTACTTAGCATGGCCATCATTTGCTCAGAAGAGATGCTCATTCCTTAATGCTAATTTAAAACATACTGCAGTTAATTTATAGACATTCACACTTCTTCTAAGGTAAGAAATAACTCAAAAGTTTATAACTTCTCATTTTCCTACGGCTTAAAAATTCAGAGACAAATAAAAACCTATTTATATTTAATTGCTAATTAGATTTTCAGACGTGCCCTAAAAAGGCAACTAAAGAACTATAAAAGCAATTAGCTTGGCAGCATGAATTCACGCAGCACAGAGGGAATTAATTTATCGATGGTCTTAGAAAAATGCACAAGGCACACGAGGTACCTGCTCAGAGGAAGCTTACGTTCAAGCAGCAGGAGACAGAAAATAAAAAAATACGGAATCACAAACTGAGTGCCAGCGAGAGTAAGAGAGATTGGTGGCTGCTTTGTGGTGGTGAGAAGGTATCTCTGAGCAGGTGACCATGAATTTCCCTCTGAATGACAAGAAGGGGCCACTCTTGAGAGAATGAGGGCAAGGGACCCTCCCCATAGAGGAAACAGTAACTGCAAAAGGCCTCAGGTCACCTGGTGGGTAAGGACAAAGGTGGCTGGAGGGGACGAGTGGGGCGGATCAGGTAGGAATTTATAAGCCAGGGTATGGAAGTTTGGATCTTATTGTAAGCACCACTGAGGCTTTTCTGCAAAGAAGCAATGTGTCCCAGTGCACATTTTTTAAAAGGTTTTAATTTTTAAATAATTTTAGGGTTATAGCAAAACTGTCCATGGAATACAGAGTTCCTCTATAGTATATATTCTTCGTCAGCATCCCCTGTTAGCATCTTACATGACACCATGGCTCAATGATCCCAAGTAGGAAATGGGCACTGGTGCAATACTGGTGACAAAACCACAACCTTATTGGAATTTTACTAGTTTTCCCATTAATGTCACGTAGGACCTGATCCAGCATCTCCCAGCCTCCTTCCACCTGGGATAGTTCTCGGTCTTTCTCTTCTTTCACAACCTTGATGCCCTTTAAGAGACCTTGTCAGGTATTCTCCATGTGGGGTTGTCTGATTTCTCATGATGAGATTGGGGTTATAGATTTGGGGAAAAGAAACCACACAGGTGGAGTGCATGATATGATATCACCACCCATCTCACTGGTTATGTTCACCTGGATCCCTTTTGTGGATGCTGTTGACTGGGTTTCTCCACTGTAAAATTTTTATTTTTTCCCTTTTGTAATTTCTAAAAATCTTGGGGGGAGGGAAATACATGAGACTATGCAAATATTCAGTTTCTCCTCAAACTTCCATTCACAAATGATAACATCTTTCAGTGCAGCCTAATTGCCCTGATTCTTACGGTGGTGTTTGCCTACTGAGGATTTTGTGGCTCCCTCATTCTTTCCATATTTATTGACTGGGGTTATTTTATATGGGGTTATTGTATATGTCACTCCTCCCCATTTGTCTATTTCCATATAGATTTTATGGATATTATTTCACTTTACAGGTTATAATCCAACACAGCCCATTTATTTTGTTGCTCAGATTGTCCCAGCCCTGACCACCGAGGGCTCCGGGAGCCGACCTATTGCTCTGTGACTGCAGTAGAGACAGTGGGTTGGAGGAGGCATGAGTGGAGGCAGGGAAACCAGGTAGGAAGCTGATGCAGCAAACCGAGAAAGTGATAGTGCGGGCTGACCTGAAACAGAGGCAGTGAAGATGGAGAGGAGGAGAACCTGATGGGTGTCCACGTGGCCAACGGACCTGCAACTGAGAACGACGGAATGTGGGACGTGGTAGAGGTGTGTGTCCCATACCGTGTTTTCCTCACTGCTCAACACTACGGAGGCAGAGCCCTGGAGAAGTCTTCGCTCCAACTTAGGAAGCAGTAGCACAGATAATTTACAGAATTCTGCCTCTGAGTCTTAGGACTTTGTACTTATTCCCAAACTGTCTTAATAGAAGGTTACTAATGAAGGAAAACAACCAATTGTTATTTAGTGACTACTGGAAATGTGTTTGACAGCAGTTAAAAACAGAAAAACTTCCCTGTTAGTCTCCTATAGAAATTGTACCATTAAAGCACCTACAAATGGAAATATAAAAACATACTAATCTACAACTTGATATTCAGCATTTCAGAGATAACATCGTTGGCAATGATTTTAGGACTGGATGACCGTAGGAAAGTCTTGTACCCTAATAACCCAACAACCAATAAAACAATGTTGACCAGGAAGCACTGTCAGTAAAACACTGTCAATGCATTAACTGTATGTGCCTTCTCTCTCCATTTGGTCATTTCAAAACCAACCAGATTAGAAATCAGAGAGCCAAGACAGTGTAAAAAACCCAGATTTTAAAAATGGCAAGATATAAGCACTGACAAAACTTTTTTATAATTAGAAAAAGAAATGGCATATATTTAATTATGGGAGGCCCAATATAAAATCCTCCTATTACGGTACTTGCATTGAAAGGTAAACAGCCTATGTAAAGGATTTCTGATAAAATGATTACAGGCCTCCTCCCACCACGTAGAGAGCAAAGAGAAACACTCCTAACCAGCAGTTTCTTTGTCTTACTTCCTAAGCCCATGCAGTGATACAGTAACGCAAAATATCCTGTTTTGTTGTTTTTTTTTTCACTAATAGATCAATATTCATAGTTATGGTATACTTACAACATATTCTCTTTTGATAGAGCACAATTGCTTTAGACAAGTCCAAACAGGTTCTCTGAATTGAGTGAAACAGCTGTAATAAAAATACAAACAAAATGCTAAATAAAACAGAGAGCAGTGAAATAAAAAACAGTCACACTCAAGACAACCTAGTGTTTAATTTGCCCACTGAAAACAAGATCATGTGACCAAGGGTGCTGGTTGGCATGTGGCGGACTATACAGAGACTGTGATCAAGGCCTTCCAGGATGCTCCTATTGTCTGCATTTATTGGGATTCATCACCTCCACAATCTAAATTAAGGTCTACAGAACAACGATTTCCTCCCGACAATTGAAATAATAGCTGAAAACAGAAATCCTAAGTGAAGGGCCCAATTAGATGACTTGGTAAACCAGAGACCCAATTTTCATTCATAATCCAATTTATTTCTTTTACCACTTTCAGCCTTTTTTAAAAATGGAGATTCTGTCAAATAAGCATCATATTTAAAAGATGAAATGAGCTGAGTCGGTGATCCTAATGCCCTCTGTGGCATGCTCAAACAACTCTATACAAAGCAAAAAGAAATCAATCAGCTGAATGTTGTGTCTGTTTAGAAGACCTCTGGTAACCTGGAGTTTACCTAGCAGCCCCATCACTCATTTTCCCAATGATTTTCATAAAATACACGGAGGAGAAACCGAATGCTATGCTACAGCCATCACAGAGGAAGTGAAGGGAAAAGCAGGTGGGCTGTACTTTTAACTCATGGTGGACCTGGTCTTTGCTTCAGAAACGGAGACAGCTCAGGAGAAGACAGAAGAGATACTTCACACTTTCTCCACCAACCCAGAGGCCAGGGCTGGCATCACTGAGAAAACCTGGCAGATAACAGCAGGCTTTCCTGCTCTCCCTCTGAGCTTACTGCCCTGGTGATGCAGCGAGTATGTCCTGGTATTAGAAAAGCCCTGTTTTAGTCAAAACTGACGATCTGCTTCATAATATATACAATCACATTAATAAAAATGAAGGCATACATATTACTTAAAGGATCTTAACTATTCCCAGGGATGCTTACTATGATAAAACTTGGACACAAAGAGTATACATTTTACTAAATCTCATTCCATTATAAGGCATCCTCTACCTGTGTAGAAACGAAAAACAACAACAACCTTTTACCCTCAAACAAAACAGAAAATCAGCAGTCTGAATTCTGGGCCTTAACAAATGCTTGATGTCAGTATTCTGGGTCACCAACCAGCAACACATATCAACTCTCAAATATGGGAGTGAGGAAATTCCAAAAGTAGGTTCAGGATCCGATCTGTTGTCACCGTTCACGTTTTAAAAACTGCAGCATAAATTAAATGTGGTAAAATGCACGTCTCTGCAGTGTTACTCCCGTGAGTCTGACAACTGTACACACTCTAGTAACCACACCCAATGAAAGAGGAGAAACATTTCCACCATCAGGTCCGTCTCCTCTGCAGTGGCACCACGAACAGACTTTTGTCAGGCTAGTGTTGCTTGTTCTTAGAGCTATTTTTGAGAAGGTGATTTTATTAATAAGCAATTTTGACAACTATTTGAACTCAGTGCAACATTTCTACATTAACTTTCCAACAGATTGAAATGCAATCTGACCATGATTTTAGCTTGGCACATAGCTTTCTGTTTGTTTGTTTTTTTAGACCTGCCCTGTATGGATCACAGTGTAGGACCACATCAACATGGTTTGCACATTGTTTTCATATATGTTTTATTGATGGTTGATGGAATCTAGTCCTCTATAAACATCAACATCAGTATTAACATTTCTGCAACAGAAACCTCTATCATGTGTCAGATTATTAGTCACAGCTAAGTACTTTGGACACTCTAAGCCTAGGACAGCAGCTATTTTGATAAGTATAGTGGTTTGTGTAAAAATGCCCCCGTAAGAGTATAAATATAAAATTGTTGTTCTGTGTTTAACGTATGAAGAATCAACACAGTAAATTCCTTTTTGAATGAGGCTCATATTTACTAGGGTGTTAAGGAGAGAAACAAAGCTATATGATGTGAAAAGCATTAGCAACTTATAATCATTTCAACTGTATTCAGAATACTAAAACCAGAATAGATACCTCCTGGTGGTACTTTCCTCCATTGGCGCAATCTCCATTAGAACATCCCTGTCAAATCCAGATTCTATTTTGAACAATTCCCACAACAGAGGGAGGGTTGGAAACTAATATTAATTGCATTAACATGTATACTTATTCCGCCAATGGTTCCTGACTGTGTACTGTGTGACTGGCTGAGGGCGCAGTGGTGACTAAGGCGGACATGGAATTTGACCTCCTAGTGGAGGAAGGACAGGCAAACTAACTAAACACTTGAGATAATTTCATGGGAGATGACTACTGTGCTTAGAGGCCCTGGGTCTGGTTCTACCCTCAGATGCGTAGAATGGATTATCCCTCTGCCACATGACACACACCTTCCTATACAGTTGACAACTAACCTATCTACCCTTAAACCTCTCTCTGTTCTAATACAACCACAGCTCCCACCATCCTGGCCACCCTGTTCAGAAAGCTTTCTGAAATCTTGAGCTTTTTGTGTTAGTTCCATTAAATGTTGAGCTCATTAATTTAGCTTACATATCAAATGTGGAGATCACTTTGAAGTCTTTCAGTCACCTAACATACTTTTCCTTTCAGTGGCTTATCATTCACAGAAGTAAACTTTTTCAATTATAATCTAAATTACTAGCAGAATGTCTAAGAAGACAGGAAGTTAGTGGGCCTTCTGCCAGTTATATTGGTTTTCCAGAATCAACCAGGTGTGAATTCAGTGTACTATATTATTAACTAGTCTAACTAAATATCTGCTTTGTGAATTCACTCTAGAATTTTCCAGGGTAGGACACCAAACCTACTAGACTCTACAGAACCAGTTGTTCGCCTTTTTTTTTTTTTAAAAAAAAAAAAAGAACAATTATTTGTTGTAGAGAAAGAGGAAGGGAGAGAGAGAGAATGAGAGGGAAAGGGAGAAACATCGATTGGTTGCCTCCCATATGTGCCGACTGGGATCGAACCCTCAACCCTTCAGTGCACAGGACAATGCTCCAAACAACTAAGCCACACTGGCCATGGCCCTTTTTTCTTTTTTTAAATGTAAATATTTGCCAGATCCTAGTGTCGATATCACTAGCAGTGGTTCTTTAATTGCATTAATGTTTTTCAACAAACGTTTACTGAGAATTTACCACATTCCATGCATTCCAACGAAGTGTAAAAAAACCCTATAAATTAACAAAGGCATATGGATGGTTACACGAGAATTCATAGATGTTTGCTTGTTTAAATAGGCTGGGACTGAACTGATCCCAGATTCTCCTCATGAACTAGTTGTTTGCGATAGACTTTCAAATATAAGCACACCTATGGTTGCCCAGGTGAGTCACTCTAGGACCCTGACGGAAGCAGGGTGGCTGTGCTGGGGCAGAGAGAAACAGTGCTCACCTCCAGCTTGGCATCCAGGTCTGCGTCAGAGGCCACAACATGTTCATCCTCCTTCTTCCCAGTGGCTTTAATAAAGGCCTGCTTCGTTTCCCAGTACTTCTGCTGCATCTTATTCACCACAGACTTGTCCTGAGCATACCGATCCTGTAAGTCCCAGGGGTAACTGCTAAAAACATTGAAAGACCTATTTTACTCATGACTTTCCTAACGACTGAGATAGTTTAGTGTGAATGAACTCACCTAAACATCAAGTTATACACTTACAACATCCGTAAGCATATAATACTTTCTTTCATGATTATTACACCAAAAATGTCAATCAACTCTGACTCCAAAAGCTTAAAAGTTAGTGAAGAAATGAAACAACTTTTGCAGGAAATTTTAGAAACTGAACCTTTACTACTGAGAGTCGATAATGGGCAGGCAGGGCACACCCCTGGTAGAGGTGGAGAAAATGAGGCTAGGCAGGGTGACTGGCTCAAGTCGATCGTGAGTCAGAGATAACGCCAGACACCAATGTTCTATCCACTCCAGCATAATGGCCATAATAAAGTGATGGCAGAAAAGCAGAGATAAGGTGTTGAAAAACAGCGTGCTTACCATCTGTCACAGAGGTGCCTAAAATAGTCAAACTCAACTCAGAGAGTGGAATGGTGACTACCAGGGGCTGGATGGGGTGAGGGGTGAGGGGATGGGAAATTGCTAGTCAATGGTCATAAAGTTTCAATTATGTCGGATGAATAAATTCTAGAGATGCAACTTTGCACCCAGAGTTAACAACACTGCATTGTACACTTAAAATATTATTAAGAGGGTATATCTCTTACCAAAGTCAAGTAAAATTTAAGAACATTAAAAATATGTTACAGATTTCTGATATCAAAACTGTAGTTTATTAAATATACATGCTTAAAATACATTACGTTCTTCTGGGAAAATATAGCGAAGATCAAATAAAAAAGAAATTAAGAAAAAAATGGAATTCTGTAAAAGTGACCAGAGTACCTTGAATATTGACAGGAAGTTTGCCTTTGGTGCTGCATCCCGCCCCATGTTGTCTATACCCTCCCCCTGTCTAGAGTTCTGTTCCAGAGGCTCACACGGGACCTCTATGTCACTCCTATACAGACGTGCATCATATTCTACCCCATGCTATTGCCACTCAAAATATGCCAGGCCTATGTCCTAAAACATGAGTTGCACATATCAAAATACCTGTATCTCAAAACCTGATGACTTATAATCTCCTTCCAGATAACATTGACAATTTTCAATTCACAGGTTTATTCTTAAAACATCATAAGGGATTTCAGCAAAGGTTATCTTTAGAGAGAGAAGTAGGATTGGAGGGACTTTCATGGTTTCTGCACTATTTAGAAGTTTTCTTATGCGCTTACATAATAGGAAATAGGATAAAAATATAACATTTATGTAAAAGATAATCTCTCTACAGAGCGTGTATGTTAATAGACTGGAAGAATATAGCCCCAACCCTAAAACTATGGTTATTTCAGGGCAATGGAATTTTCAAGAATAGGGAATTGGATAGACTTGTTTATATTGTGTCCCCCCACCAGACAAAAAAAAAAAAAAAAAAAGTCATGGGTTAACAGTAAAAAGAATTCTGTTTTGAAAAAAAACAAAGGGACTTTCGCGATCTAGTGAAAATGCCTCACTCCACCTCCGGTCATTTAACAAATGAGAAAACTCCAGTTTTCAAAGGTTAAGAATCTTGTCTGTAGTCTCACAGGATTAAAATCCAGGCCCCTGAATCCCAGTCCGGTGATCACTCCAATAGTCTCCACAGCTCGTTTAGTTCAGTGGCAAGCAGAGAAGTGGCTGAGTAAGTGGGAGAAAGCCTTTGGGGAAGGCCCACTTCTTGGGGCTCTGCTGTCTCTACCTACTTCCCTGAGCCTAGAGCCGCTGCCTGGGTGTGACAGCCATCAGGAGGGTCACAGGATGACCCATCCCTTGTCTTAATGAGGGAGATGGAGTAATTAAAGAAAATCTGACAGCTCTTACTTAGAAAGCTGTCAAACAAGGATACTCAGGGAAACTAAATCCCTTCACCATTTATTAATTACCCTTTAAAAACTTATTACATTTTGAGATACAAGAATTTGACATTTTATATTAAAGAGAACCTAGAGCTGATTACTTCTCTACTGAGAGAGGAGGGATTACAAAGCACATTCTCTGTTGTAATTAATTGTTCATTTGGTCAATAAAAAATATGTACCACATTTTTCATGATACAAATTTAAGGTGGTAAAACAAGACAAAGATCTGCTTGCCTGGTGGGCCAGGCGTTCAAAAGGGTTCAGAAGCAACTGCTTGAAACAGATCTGGAATTTATAAGATGTTACCCATGCTGTTTAGATATGTTATAGGCACATAAGTGTTGGTGCTAACACTGCCATATGATTACCATGCCTATTTTATTCATCATCATTAATTCCAACAGTAATTGGCTCTTGAATGTTCATAAACATTGAAGTCATGAGTATAAATTAATGAGTCTGAGTTCCTATTCATTCAATTTTATAGTTTGCCTACATAAAATTCCCTTATAACCCTAATATTAGAAGTTGTAAATAAGATAATCCTATATAATAAAAGGGTAATATGCAAATTGACCCTAACAGCAGAATGACTGGTCACTATGACACACACTGACTACCAGGGGCAGATGCTCAATGCAGAAGATGCCCCCTGGTGGTCAGTGCACTCCCACAGGGGGAGCTCTGGTCAGCCACAAGCCAGGCTGACAGCGGTGGTGACAGAAGCCTCTCCTACCTCCTCAGCAGTGCTAAGGATGTCTGACTGCCAGCTTAGGCCCGATTCTCTGGACAGTGGGCCTAAGCCAGCAGGTGGACAACCCCTGAGGGGTCCCAGACTGCGAGAGCACAGTCTGTGGAACACCCCTCCCCCGAGTATACAAATTTTTGTGCACCGGGCCTCTAGTGATAAAATAAATATACTAACTTCTTACATTTGAAAAAACGGTTGTAAGAAAAGCCAACATTCGATTCTCAAGAGAAAATTTATATATAAATTTCTTAAAGAATACTCACTAGGTAAGAAAATATTTTTGGTTACTTAGTTCCCATATTACATTTAATAGGGTATTGAACTTGACTATACCCAACATTGGAATAGGGACTAAGGTGTTACTGTGGCTAATGTGACTATTGATTTTTCTATTCAGTAGACATTTATTGAGCATATACTATGTGCTTTCCTCTTTCATTAGCCTCTCTCAATTCAAAAAAGGCAACAAATTACTTACCATTTGTGTCCTGACATGTTTCCTTCTTCTTTTTCTACTGTTGATGATTTGGGGAGAAGGGGCAGGGAAAAAGCATGAGAGGATAAGTTATATTACAACCAGAAATAAAACAAATATGTTTAACAGTTACACACTATAATTATGTTAAATTGACACATAAAATTCCAATGTAAACCACTTCTAGCTGTATTTTAGGGGCCCAACACTACTATGCAATACACTGTAAACTGTTGTCAAGAATAGTTTAGTAAGTAACATGGAAGAAATATCCCAAATGAAGTTTAACAAGTGAACAAGCAGGTTGAATAACAAAGGAAGGTTGTAGAAGACTTCATACAATGAGATCATATCATGAAAAGCAATACACTGTAACCGGTTGAAGCATAGAAATATTATATAGTGAAGGTATAAAGAACTGCTTAGGAATAATGAACAGTGAATTCCAGATAACAGTTACCACTGCGGTGGGGGGTGGAGGCTATTATTCAAGAGGTACATGCAGGGACCTCAACTGCGCCCGCAGGGTTCTCCGTTAAGCTAGGTGGCAAGTATTGCATCCATAAGCCTCTTTAGAGATTTGAAATATTTCATAATCAGTATTCAAAAAACCTGAACCAGCCCATTGCAAAAACAAAACCAAAAAAAACCCCAAACAAACAGAAAAGGGGTAAAAAGGAGAAAAATGTATTTATTTTTGTTTTACCAGCCTAACACTGCATTTTCCTCTCACTCATTCATATATATGAAAGTCACTTGATGCCTCTGCCTCTCACTCCATTTGCCCCACTCATGGCAGCTGCCAACCAAAAGGGAGGGCAGAGCCAGCCAACCCAGCCACACTTACCTACCAGTTACTGGAAAGAGTGGTGAGCTCACTACCTAAGGGCTGGCCTCTGCTCAGACATGGATTGCTGGCTGCCAGAGTGAATGCTCAATGTAAGAATGCTTCTGGCTACGCCAACAAAATCAATGCAATCCTTCTCCCTTTGCCTTAGAAAGGGTCCTGACAACTAAGACCCCTGAAACGATTAAAGTTTCCCAGGCTTTTAAAAAATGTGTTAACGGAACTAAATTGAGTGTTGAAATTCTGGGCTTCAGGTGAGAGGAAGGACATGTCCTTGGAGCGTCCAGATGCTGCTGGAATGACAGCATCCTGTAATCAGCATCTCTCTTCCTCATGGAGGGCACCCAGGTTTTGGAAATGACGTTCATGATGAGTAAGCCTTGCCCTCCGCTCAGTAACTCGTGGAGAGGCCATGAACCTCCCACACAGCCTCACAGCAAGGACACATTTACTTTACTTAGCTCAAAGCTTTCAACGAAATTTCTCATAAAAAGATATTGTTCAAGGGAATGAAATTATTATAGTCTTTCCTTAAGTTGGATTTCAACTTAACATTTAGGATAATTAGTACTTTCTGATTAATATTTTTATTGCAGTAAAAAAAATAAGATAAATTTATTCACTTAAAAAAATTTCCCCCTATTGATTTTTAGAGAGAGTGGAAGGGAGGAGGAGAGAGAGAGACACAGAGAAACATAGATGTGAAAGAGACACATCAATTGGTTGTCTTCTGTACACACCCTACTGGGGCTAGGGATCAAGCTTGCAACCTAGGTATGCACCCTTGACTGGAATCAAACCCTTCAGTCCTCAGGCCAACGCTCTAACCACTAAGCACCCATCTAGAGCTCTTAATTTTTAAGTGTATAGTACAGTATTATGAACTATAACATTGCTGTACAACAGATCTCCAGAACTTTTTCATTTTGCATGACTGACACTACATACCCAGTGAACAACGCCCTGCTTTCTCCTCCTCCAGCCTCTAGCAACCACCATTCTACTCTCTGAGTCTGACTATCTTAGATGTTTCATGTAAGTGGAATCATGCAGCCTTTGTCTTGTGATTGGCTTATTTCACGTAAAACAATGTCCTCAAGGTTCATCCTTGTTAAAACATATGGCAGGTTTTCCTTCCTTTTTAAGGCTGAATAATATTCCATTGTAGGTATGTAGCACCTTTCCTTTATCCATTCATTCACTGATGAACATTTAGGTGGCTTCCACATCCTGGCTATTGTGTAGAATGCTGCAATAAACATGGGTGGGAAACTATCTCTTTAAGATTCTGTTTTTTTTTGTTTTTTTTTAAGGTATGTACCAGAAGTGGGATTGCTAGATCAAATGGCAGTTCTGTTTTTTATTTTGTGAGGAATCTTTGTACTTTTCCCCACAGTGACTGCACCATTTTACAGTCCCTCCAACACTGCGTCAAGGGTTCCATTTTCTCCACATCCTCACGAACACTTGTTATTTTCTGGATTTTTTGATAGCGGTCATCCTAATGGGTGTGATGTGATATGTCATTGTGGTTTTGGTTTGCATTTCCCTGATCATTAGTGTAGGTAACCATCTTTTCATATACTTATTGGCCGTATGTGTGTCTTCTTTGGAGAAATGTCTATTCAAACCCTTTGTCTATTTTCTAATTGGGTAACTTTTGTTTTGTTATTGCATTATAGAAGAACTGGGTAGTCTGGCTATTAACCCATTATCAGATATATGGTTTGCAAATATTTTCTCCCATTCAGTAAGATGCCTTTTCACTGTTGACGATTTCATTTGCTGCAACTTTTTGATAAGTTTTTGATCATTAAAAAATTTAACAATTTGAGTTCTTTGTGGCAAGATAGGTAATAAAATCACTGAGCATGCTGCCCCTTTTACCTGCACTTCCAAGCTATTTCCAGGTTATGACGCCACGTGGCCATGTTCCCCACGATACTGTTTACAGGCCATTTGCACTGGAACCTTTTGGAGTGTCAACATGTCGATTCCTGGGTCCTGCCCTTTACTTGCTGAACCAGAATCTCTGGGAACAGGTTTGAGAACCTGCATTTGTAACAGGCTTTACAAGTGATTCTTTTTCTATTATTTTTGTTGTTGTTAATTTTTACCCAAGGATATTTTTCAATTGATTTTTAGAGAGAGTGAAAGAGAGGGGGAGAGACACACAGAGAGAAACATCAATGGGAGAGAGACACATCAAGATCTGACCAGAGCCAGGGATTGAATCGGCAACTGAGGCACCTGCTCTTGGCCAGAATCAAACCCAGAACCCTTCAGTCTGCCGGCTGACACTCTACCCTCTAAGCCAGATCGGCAAGGGCTGCAAGTGATTCATAAGCACATTAAAGTCTGAGACCACAGCTAAGTGGTGCACAGGAAAATTTCTTTCTGGAAATGGATTCTTCTTGAACAAACCGCTGAGTTATATGCAACTTGAGCAAAGGGGTCATGGGTGGCAAAATCAAGTCAACTCCACAGGACACAGCCGAATGCCTCAGGTCAGGGCAGCTGCAGCCAGGACTTGCATCTCCTTTAATGTACATCTAGACCCACCCACCAGGAACAATTAATAAACAACTTTCATGTTTCCTGACAAACCCACCTCATTTTGCTCAGCACTTCCTTAAACCCACAGTGTCAAAATCAGTACTTTAAAAAATCATTACAATTCTCATCCATTCATTCATTCAGGTCAGCTGTTTGGTTTATCAAACATACACTAAGGATCCAGTTAACATGTGCCAGGAAATTGAACAGTCTACATGGGCCCTGCACAACAGAAATATAATAGGAGCTACATATGTGATTTTAAATGATCTAATAACCATGTTAAAAATAATATCCTTTACTTAACCTAATATATCTAAAGTATTGCTTCAACATGTAATCAATACAAATCACTAATGATATACTTTGCACTTGAGTTTTTATAACAAGTCTGAAATCAAGTGTGTATTTTACACTTACACTACGAAGCCACTGAGCCCAGCCCCTTTACGTGCTCAATGGCCACATGTACTTAGTGGCTACTGCTTTGGACAGTGCAGGTTGAACAGGAAAGGCAGGCATATAAACATAATTTCCAGCCTCACGGGACTCTTGACATTTGCAAGGGGCCTATAAAAAGATCTTCATGAATCTCCAAATTTGTGAATTCTGCTGTAAAAATATCATTTCCTCTGTCAAGTATAATAAAGTCTATGCTTAGCTAATACTTCAGTTCAAGATTCTGCAAAGGAAGCTATTGCTCCACTTCTGCCACGAGGCCCTTGCGGAAGAAGCCCAGAATGAATGGGATCATGTCTCCACCTTGTCTAATGGCACTTCTCAGTGTTCTGCTTGTGGCCACCTTTCCTTGGGCAATAAGCAAAGAGCAGCAAGTTTCAAGTTGCTTATGGGTGGTGAGTGCCATGTAAGAAAAAACAAAGGCACCAGTATTCTTAAATCCAGCATGACTGACCCACGAGTGGCAGAACAGTAATAATTAAGACCCCCTCAAAGAAGCGTCCAAGCGTTAACAGATCAATGGAAACCAAGATCATAATTTTGATGTAACAACGTTGAGGGTGGGTGGGGCGGGTGAGTTAGTGAGGAGCAGGCTAAGACAAGTAAAAAAAGGGAAAGACGTCTCCTTGCTCAGAGGTGGGACGCTGTTGAGGTCAGCACCTCCTGCTTGGGTGACACTATGACCACCAACCTAATTCTCTTCCACTTTTCCAGGCTGCACCTTGATGGGATGCAATCCTTTGACCTCCCGCTCCAAAGCGAGGCATGAAAACCACAGCTGTCCTGGGCCACATCCATGTGGCTGAGAGACCAGCTTGCCCTGTGGGGAGAATTGGGAGAACAGGGAGGAGGAACGGTCTGTTCAGACTTTGTACTGGGGTTCTGTACAATAATTATGCTCGTTTTTCCTCTTTGCTTTTCTTATATGCTTGTGGTGGTGTCTTTTCTTTTTCTTACAGCATACAAGTAAAACATTTATAAATTTACAAAGTGATGCCCCTGATAAGTCCAGTACCTCCCCTCTGACACCGTAAGTACTTAATAGAGAGTATCATTGATTATACTCTCGATGCTGTACTTTACATTCCTGTGACTATTTTTGTAATCACCCATTTGCATATCTTAATCCTTTCATCTTTTTCACCCAGTCCGCCAACCCCCACCACCACCTCGCAACCATCAGTCTCTTCTCTATATCTATGAGCTTGTTTCTGATTTGTTTATTTTGTTTTTTAGATTGCACATATACAATTAAATCATATGGTATTTGTCATTTTCTGTCTGACTTATTTCACTTAGCATAATACCTTCTAGGTCCATCCATGCTGTCCAAATGGTAAGATTTCATTATTTTTATGACTGAGTAATATTCCATTGTAGATATGTACCACCTGTTCTTTATCCAATTGTCCATCAGTGGACACCGAAGTTGAGTCCATATTTTGGATATTGTAAATAATGCTGCAATGAACATTCATTTTTTTCAAATTAGTATTTTGGGGTTTTGGGGGAATAAGTACCCACAGTGAGATTGTTGGGTCATACGCTAGTTCTGTTTCTAATTTTTGAGGTACCTCCATACTGTTTTCCATAGAGGCTGCACCAACTTGCAATCCTACCAACAGTGCATGAGGATTCCCTTTCTCCACATCCTTGCCAACACTGGTTGTTTATTGATTTATTGGTGTACATTTTATCTACCTATGTGGACAGGCTATAACTGTTCCACTTGTTTTTATTTCCTATAACCACTGTAAAGCTATTTTAAACACATGAGAGGTCAACACATAAGCAAAAGTTTTCTAAATACCCCCAAAATATTTTTTTTCAAGTTTGCTAGGTTCACAGAATGCTAAAGCAAGCCTGCTATTTAAAAGTTTGATGCATTATTACAAAGAAGTGAAGTTAGTCTGTCCTTGGCTGCCTTAAACTCTGATACTGAAGTTTCTTCCTTGGAGACAGAACATGGGAAAGTATTTTCATTCCATATAGGCTGCCTTCAATAGCACTGAACATTTGTTCTGGCCCACTTATGGAGTTAGCTAATGGCGCCTCTGATTATTTTTGGGTTATGCAGAGAATGTAAAATTCTTCAGCCAACCCTTACTCACAGTAAAGGTAAGGTCAGTAGCTACATTTCACCATATCACTGCTCTCAACCCACAGAAATATTTCAATATTTCTGAAACCACACTTCCTGTGTCCTGTTTCTTCTGTAGTGTCATGCCTTTCCAACGTTAGAGGTAGAGTTTCTCCTCCATCAGTGAGCAGTTTTTCGGTTAAGCTGGAGTACTAGCTGAACTGAGTCCAGAATCCCTTTTTCTTGTATCTGTACGGAACATAAGGTGGAGTCTCTTGAATTGCAGATCTGAGCCTCTGCCAAATTTGTCATTTTCCTCCCCAGTTTATTCAAAATTGCTATTTTCTAACTAAAAATTATCACCGTCTTAGAGCTCTTCAGTTCTGTTGTACAAACTAGCCTCTAGCTTTCTTTGAGAAGTGGGCTATCCCCCACCCTCCACCCCCCACAGGAAACATACTTTTTAAGGGAACAGAACAGAGTCTTACTGGTATGAAGTGGTATATTTGAATCATCTCATAGTAAAATTACTCATTCCCAAACACCAGCTTCCCGGCACCACACGTCGCTGAATAAGATGCCAACCTGTTACATTTCAACGTCCCTGAACCTGGGATGTGTCCTACAATTGATACCTGGTCAACCGTTTGGCAGTCATTTTTTTTTTCTTTGTGGAACATAAAACGGCAAGAGATCCCATGAACAATGTTTTTTTTAAAAATATTTGATGAAATACAGAAAAATGGTTTAAAATTAATTCTCAGTAAAATTATACATCACCACACGCACACTAACTTTGGGGCCATTTATGTATAATCCAAAGGGAGATTCTGAAGTCAGGGAATGCCAAGTGTTACCTGATATGCAATGGGTGCCATGACGAGGAACAGAGAGGAAAAGGACAGAGCTGGCTTCCTACATGGCTTTGGGGCTGAGTTTCTAAGAATCAGCAATGGCTGGCCATGTGAAGGTTAAGAGTACGTGTGCGCACGCACACGCGAGTGGTGGTAGGTGGTATTATCCCAGGCGGAGGGAAAGCAATGCACAAATTCTTCCACAGTAAAACTGCTATACTTACCTTTTTAATGGTGTATGCATACAACCAACCACAAGCAGATGTGCATTCCCATAACTTTAAGATGATGTGACTGGGGAGACATAGGGGCCAATCTATGTTGTCACGTGCAACTTTAGATATATTCTGTAGCCACTAGATGGGTGGACACTCAATGCTGTTTATTTCACATATGGTGAACACCTTCTATGCCCTGTCTAGAGAGTTCATCTTTGACCATCCATAACAAATGCTGGAAACCTGTGGCATGCCTCTTAGACTTAGCTTCCAATCGCATGATACTAATTTACAGAATTTCCTGCTAGTTCCAGATTCCTGTTATTCCAGGGGTTAAGTTCATCTAGAAATGTCGCCAGTTTTCAGTATTTTGTTTTGTCATTGGGTTCAGTTCTCTGTTGCAACCTGGGAATTTTTCAAGTCCACATAATTTAGGGCCTAGAGGAAATGGACACACAATCAAATGAAGCCCCTTCCTTTTCAGAATGGGGGCCTGTGATCAGGAGAGATCACAAGGGGCCTGAGAGAAGCTTCAGAGCACAGCTTCCATGCAGGCTGCTGATGGCATGCTCAGTGAACAGAGGATATACAAATCTGTCAGTGGTTCTAGCTACCAAGTTTTAACATAATGTTTGAATGTTTCTTTTCCTCAAAGTATTTTTCATCTTTTTCCCCCCATAAATTTATATCTAGTCACTTTCCCTTATGTCAACAATGAGTCCTTTAAAATTTCCCATAAGTGTGTTCAAAGTATAAATATTAAAACAATTTCAGTAGAAACAACCCTCCAGGTATAATTAGCTATATTTACTTTTTTTTAATGATTCATCAAATTGTGTTCACACAGTTGAAAAAAAGAGATCCCTATGGAAGACGGAAAGTTAAATTATCTTCCATCCTTTCAAAAGCTAAGCATTAAAGTTATATAATTTTAACTAGCTTTTATGTTTTTCCCATCTCTCAGATATCACATAGTCTTTCCCTTCATATTTTGTTAAGGCTATGATTACTTGAATATTCCATATAACTTTAAAGGTATTCTGTTTCTCATTGAGTTTTGTCTTCAACAGCTAATTTTTGACATTTCATAAATTCACAAGCAAAAGTGAAGTGTGATCATGCTTTAATTTTGTGAGTCATACTTTAATTCTATGAGTCAGCAAATCTTATAAGAAGAAAACAGAATTCTAACCTTATTCAAGGCAGCTAAAAGATGGATGAGTTTTTATTTAGACCCTACACATGTAAGTCACTGTTAAAATCTGAATTTTAAAGGATCATTTCATTTACATTTTGAAACAGCTCAGGTATTATATTGGCATTAATTCAGCTTAATGATCCCTAAATCCATTAAAATCAGATCCCCAAAGTAAATATTTTTAATACCAATATAACTCGTCTCCCTATATGCTGCTCAATGTGCAATAAAAGCCAGTAACAAACTTCTGCCTCCTCCAAGGTGCTCCACTCATCTGGCCTTTGCTTATCTGCAACATAATAGAGTGGGCTAGCTGACATCTAGAATGCCCTCAGTCACAAAAGCCACATGCTATTTTTTAATTACTTTTAGAGACATGCACATATAAGAGAAAGTTTAGAGATAATGAGCACATTTTTTTCTAAAGATGAAGAGATTGGGATTCCAAAAATGGAGCAAATGCATCCAAGACCAGGTTAAAGATCAAGTTCACAGGAGTCTCTGCCTCTATTCTAAGGGATGTTTCTCCATCCCTTAGGATGAAAATATCAAACATAACGTCTCACCTTCTAAGAAACTAAAACAAAATAGCCAAGATAGCCTCTAAAAGGTTTTCCTCCTTAACATTAAAAGTAGTTAAAAATATTATGTCCCCTGCCCTAGCCGGTTTGGCTCAGTGTATAGAGTGTCGGCCTGCGGACTGAGGGGTCCCGGGTTCGATTCCAGTCAAGGGCATGTACCATGGTTGTGGGCACATCCCCAGTAGGGGGTGTTCAGGAGGCAGCTGATCGGTGTTTCTCTCTCATCGATGTTTCTGACTCTCAGACCCTCTCCCTTCCTATCTGTAAAAATCAATAAAATATATTTAAAGAATATTATGTCCCCACAAACAAATTAAAAACAAAATAAACCACATACAACTCACATAGCTCACAAGGGGCATAGTCTACATTTTGCTTGCCCTTCTTTCTCATATTTAAAGCCCTGCTTGCAAGGGGTGTTCAAGTGTTAATTTGTGGTACAACAAAAATCTTGGCAATAATATCAAGGAAGTCGGGGTGTGAAAACAAGAAATCTCCGGGACATTTACAAAAACAAATAACATTAAATGGATTAGAAGACTGGAAATACAAAAAGAATAAATAGGCTATTTTTTGCTAAAGAAAAGATTATTTAAAAAAAAAAACTTAAAACCCTTGCTGTGTAAATTATATTAGCTTTTAATTGTATTTAGATTGGCTTACATAACTTTCAAAAGTCCATCAGAATTTAGCATATGGATTTTAATCTCTAGTACTTATGGTGGCTTTTTTTCTAAAAGCTTAACCTCAAAAGTTGACAAATCAAGGAATATCTTACTCAGACAAAGGTCTCAGTCAACTTCAAGAACATACAATAGAGCAAAGATAGTCTATTCAATAAATGGTGCTGGAAAAAGTGGATAGATACGTGCAAAAAAAAAAAAAAAAAAGGAAAAAAAGAAAGAAAGAAACTAGACCACTGTCTTACACCTTGCACAAGAATAAAGTAAAAATGGATTAAAGATTTAAATATTAGACTCAAAATTCTATAAGAAAACATAGGCAGTTAAATCTTGGACATTATCTCATAGAAATATTTTTTAAATATTATCTCCTCAAGCAAGAGAAACAGGAAAAAAATAAACAAATGGGACTACAACAAACTAAAATTTTTTTTGCACAGCAAAGGAAACCATCAACAAGGAAACCCACTGAATGAGAGAACATATTCATGAATGATACAACTGAAAAGAGGTTAATATCCAAAATTTATAGAGAATTTGTAAAACTCAACACCAAAAAAGCAAACAATCCAATTAAAAAATGGGCAAGGGACCTAACTAGACACTTCTCCAAAGAGGACATACAGATGGTCAATAGACATAAAAAAAGATGTGCATTATCACTAATCATCAGAGAAATGCAAATTACAACCACAATGAGATATCACATCACACCAGTCAGAATGGCTATCATCAATAAAATCAATTAACAAGCTCTGAGGGTGTGGAGAAAAGGGAACCCTCATGCACTGCTGGTAGGAATGCAGATTAATGTAGCTTCTGTGGAAAGCAGTATGGAGTACCTTAAAAATAGAACTGCTTTATGACCCAGTGATTCTACTTTTGGGAATATAGCTAAAGAAACCTTAAACACAAATTCAAAAGAATGTATGCACACTATGTTCATTGCATTATTTAGAATAACCAAGATTTGCAAGCAGCCTAAGTGCTCATCAGAGGAAAAGTAGATAAAAAGTTGTACATTTACACAAAAGAAATCTAACCTTTTGGAACAGCATGGATGGACATGGAGAGTAACTATGCTAAGTGAAATAAGCCAGTCAGAGAAAGACAAGTACCATATGATTTCATTTTACATGGAATCTAACAAAATAAATTAACAAACAAAACAGAAACAGACTCATAGATATACAGAACAGATTGACAGCTGTTAGAGGGGCAGTGGTTTGTGAGTTTGGTGAAAAAGATGAAGGGATTAAGCACAAAAACTAAAATAAAAAAACTCATAGACAGACAACAGTATGGGAAAGAGATGTGGAGGAGGTAGTTGAGGGGTAAATGGTAGGATAAATGGTGGTAGAAGGAGCCTTGACCTATGGCAGTAAACACACAGTCCAATATACAGAAATGATGTATTACAGAATTGAAATCAATATAATTTTATTCACCAATGTCATCCCAATAAATTAAATAAAAATATATACATATACCTACAAATACAAAATACATACATAAATTATATTACATGTATTTTATATGCAAATATATAGAAATAAATGGTTAACAATATTACAGACATGGTGGGGGGGGGGGAAACTGTGACTGCAGTGACCACAACTTCATGAAATTACATATTAGCATAATGTCAGCAATCAGAGTAATTACAGAGACACTTGTTTAGAAGGTTCTTTTTCTTGATTTTTTACAAGGTTCTTTTTCTCTAAAGTTAAATTCATAATAAAGCATCTTAAAGAAATGATCAAATAGTTTTTATGCCTCCGCAGGATCACTCAAAGCTTGAGAATTTATAGATCAATGTCCTGTTTTCATAGAGAAGGGAATTGAGACTCAGGACTAAAGAAAATTTCCCAAGGCACATAAGACGCCTTTTTCATCAGTATTAAACTACTGAAGAACACAGATACCAAAATGTGCTTTATCAAATGTCTGTGCTGTACACAGGTCCTGCAAACCAACCACCAGGACCCCTTGCTCTGTAAATGGCATGGATTCAAGGACTTGCCTTGGTAAAGTTGTGGTCACTAAATCATGTTTGAGCTTTGGCTGACTTAAGAGCAAGGGATGAGGGCAGCCCAGACAGGGGAGGGAGAGCAAAAAAGAGGACCTTAACATAACAGTCAACAGCAAAAGGAAGCAGCTGGCCAGAGAGAGCACCGTGTTTTCGCGCAACCCGATGGAGAGAGCCACCTTGCCTATCTGTACTGGGTCATCAGCTGGTGTTATGTAAGAACTCATAAAAGATCCCTTTTCCAGGTCCTCTCTACTTTCTTAGGCAAGAACCTTATACGATTAAATAGCAGCAATGCCTGGAGTGAATAAGCAGAAGATGGTTATTTTGTGGGGATCAGGAAAGACAGGGCCATCCGTCAGGCACATATCTGGCGAGGCAGGAAGAATAAGTAGAGAGGATCTAAAAGGCACAGAGCTCCAGGTCAGGAGTGCAGAGAGAAGCAGGAAGCAGGAAGAGGGAGTGGCTTGGCATCAATGCAAAGTTTACTCATTTCACAATGATGCCCATGCTGCCTATGGCAACAATGAGGAATTAGCTGCAAGGACACTCAACCCCTGGCCTTCAGGGCTCAGCAGGTGGAAGATAACTCCCCAGGATGATGATGACCAGGCTCCCTCCTCACACACTGCAGGGAATCATGGCCCTGGGCATTGCACTGGAACCTTCTCCCACAGCTTCCACTCCTCATGCACCACTGCTCACTTCTTTGGAACTTTCTAGCACCATGACTATAACGGCTGCTGTTCACTTCCTTCCCTCCTGAAGGAATGGATCTCACCCCCTTGCTCCTTCCCACCTTAGTCCATCTATTCTCCCTTCTCTTTCAAGTGAATCAACCTCTCTTTCTGCCCTCAACTCATATTCTTCAAGGTCTGACTTCCTCCAGTTACCATCCTCTTCCTTCACTTTGCAGAGTTCTAAGCCCACCATACTAGAGAAAGTTCCTCACCATGAGCCCAACTCCGGTGCTCGTTTCACTTGACCTTTGGCTAAGCCCCACTCCTTGATTTCTCAGGAAATACTATCTCTACTTTTGCTATATTTTCTATTTTCTTTGTTAGCACCTCTTCCTCTATACTCCCATCTCAAACGTCAGAGATTAATAAGGTCCCTTTCTTCCATTACACTTTACTTGCTCTCTCTAGGTGATTTGTTCCATGGCTTCAACCAACAGCTGTGTGCCGATGATTTCCAGGATTAAACACCTCTCCAGAGATTACAACAGGGAGATGGGAAGGTGGGTGTGATGCTCTGGAGAGGTGTTTAAGTTTCCTTGTCCTTATGGCAATCTTCACCTGGATATCCCACAGGCACTTCAAATTCAGCACATCTAAAACTAAACCTATCTCCCTCAAGTTTTACCCCCAAAGTGATCTTCTTCCTGTGGTCCCTGGGTTAATTACCAGCATGAAATCCACAGAGTGGCTCCAGCTGAAAACCTGACTTCTCTCTCATCTTTTGTAGCCAGTCTCCAAGTTCTCTTCATTCCACCTCTTAAAAAGCTGTTAATTATATCTTCTCCTTTCTATAATCACATCCAGGACTTAAATCTAGGCCTTCAGAGGCCACACTATCCCTGTATCTGCCCATTCCCATCTTTTATACCACAGTGTGAACTATTATAATTTTCAAGTCAAATTATACCGCCCTCCTACCAGAGAAAATTCAAAGCTTCTGAGCAAAAGCCCAAACCCCTTCACATTCTGGCCCACTTTCCAAAAAAATTCACTATATCCCATACCTAGAACTGTTCCTCTGGTCATTTCAGAATGCTGGAGCTTTCCTGAAGACACTATGCCACTTGCAAAGTTTCCTTCCACCTGAAATGCCCTCACCCCATTTATCCAGTCGGCCGATTTATACCTTACTGCTCGACGCTCCTCAAATGTCACCTCCTCCATGAAGCCTTCCCCAAACCAACACCTGCCCGGCCGCCCTGTCTTCGTCACTGAGAATTAACAGCTCCATGCTGGTGGTGCCCTGCACTCCCATTACTCTCCTGCAATGAGCTAATTACATCTGCATCTCCTGCACTAGACCACAAGGCCCACAAAGGCAGGGATCCTAACTGGTTCATCTTTGCCTCCTTCTACCAAGCAAAGTACCTGAAACAGCAGGCCTTAATAAATATGTGATGGATGAAGGCAATAATCATGCACTGCCATTTACAGAGCACTTCAAATGTTTGAAGCACTTAACCGCATTATCTCATCCCCCTGCCACCACCATGAAGGGAATACCACCCCCTTTTGCAACTGAGGGGGAAAATGGCTAAAAATGGGAAGAGATAAAGAACTACAAATTGGTGGTCACAAACAGTCATGGGGTTGTAAAGCACACCATAGTAAATGGTCAATAAGCTTGTAATAACTATATAGAGTCTCAGGTGGGTGCTTGAAATATCAGGGGAACATTTTTCAAAGTATCTGATCACCTAACCACTGTGCGCTACACCTGAAATTAATACAAAATAATACTGAATGTAAACTAATTGAAAAGCAATTTTTTTAAAAAAATGAACAGCTTAGAAAGGAGAAGCAGTTCACACAGTCAACAACTAGCAAATTCAGATATGCTTTTGGCACCTTGTTTTTAACCAGTCCTTTCTACTCCTGGAGGAAAGAGATGGATAATGGACTCTTTCTATACAAACAATCTCTCCTAATTACAGGCTCAGGCCCTGCGTTAGCCCCAAATCCATTACGACCAGGATGCTCCTGAACAGTAAACAGTAAACCCTTGCTGATGGACTCCTGGTGGCTATCAGGGTTCCAACCAATAAGGAGGGGGGGGGGCACTTGCCACAATGAGCTCCTTGGTCTCCGGCTAAGGATACACTCCCAGAAACACACAGAGAAGGCTGGATTTCCCCTAAGTACTGTCAGGTTTCCTACACTGGTGTCCATGCCTTATTCTGGGAACAGAG
The DNA here is from genome assembly GCA_004026665.1 of Murina feae. NCBI lineage: Eukaryota > Metazoa > Chordata > Mammalia > Chiroptera > Vespertilionidae > Murina > Murina feae. The sequence continues at coordinate 147,449 of PVJC01000186.1, forward strand.
AAGTGGGTGTGAGGGATGACAGTAAGTAATGGAAGAAATTTTTAATGCTTGCTCCGGGAAAGTAGCTGCAATACTTCACAGTCACTCCTTGTACAAATGCTCTCACCACCTAGCATGAGAGAATGTTTCAACATTCAGTCTAGACTCTTGGGACTGGCAACTTACCATTAGCTATATAATTAGACACATACACCTTGTGTCTCCCAACCCACAGTATTGTGCTCTGTTCAGTTGTCTTTTTCAATCATTTTCTCTTAATTTTATATATTTTCTGTTGAATGGATTCTAAAATTGATCTTTTCAATTTCTCTAATTCTAACAATATTAGTCCCCTATTTTCCAGTAAGATCGCTACCACCACCAGGACTATTCAGTGCATAAATGAAATCAATCCTTTGCTTATCCTGAATAATACATTTAATCCTCTCAAATCACTGATTATTTGAACTTGCCCAAGGTCACTCAGCTAATAAGATTTACACTGGACTCCAGACATGAGGACTTTTTGCCAGTATTCTCCCATCTGTATTCTCTCCCTTTGCATGCTGTGTTGGGAAGTCTTTCTCTCCATTCCCAACCCCTTTCGCCTGCCAAATTCCTATTGGTCCATTAAAGCTCAGCTCAAGGGTCCCCTGTTCCATGAACCTTCTCGGGTTCTCTGCTTTCTCCCAACCTGGGAGGGGTGCCTCTGGCATGGGCTTTCCCCTCTCTGTTTTTGTTGAAATGTAACTATCGGCTGCATTCTCTATTTCTCCCTTACTAGGCTCTAGGATCCCCTGGAGCAGGGTAGGGTCTGGGTCTTGCCTTGGGATTCCCAGGACAAATCCAGTGTGTGGCACATGGCATAGACACAACAAATGCTTGCTAAAAATTGAGTGGGGACCCTACATCTCTGATTTGGGCAAAGGCCTGGAGAATCATGTCATCTGACTTAGCAGGAGAGATTTCTCATCTGGAGCAGCTTTCCATTAACTCATTCTCTCTCACTAGAGTTTCCACTGGGACACGTAGTTACCATTAGTTGAAGAGCTAATTGAGATGTCTGCTTCGTGCACATTATGCTTATTCCTACAACACTGCTAAGTAGACATAATCCTCATTTTCTGAGTGAAGCTCAAAATCAGTTATCCTAAGTAACTTGTCTATAGTTGCCTAGAAGGAAGGTTTTGTGCTAAAGGCGTATATTAAATGCCCTATTATGTGTAGCCATTTCTGTCCTAGAGAGAGTCGTTAATATTTAAAATTACTTATACACACACATAGAGTGCATATACTTGGATGCTGGAGTAGTGAAAGCACGGTCAACTAGGATTCATAGAGGTTCAAGGTGCTTCTATACACATTATCCAGGGCATTTTAGGCAGGTTGGCTTAATTTTTTATGAGATAGATAGGATTATAATATCTTATTACATAAAAGGGGGCTGACTATGCAGCTTTCTCAAAAAAGAGGGTCTTGGAGTACTTTAGAGCACTATGTCAGATAAAGAGCTTGGCGTACCATTTCTCAAAGAGTGTGGCAGGACCCTGGACATCAAAACCACCTGAGGTGCTAGCAGGAGGAGGTGGGAGAAGCCACCTGGGAATCCACATTTAACAAGCTCCAAATGATTCTATCGGACAGAAAAGTTTCATAAATGCCAGGTTACAACAGTGCTTCTCAAACTTTAATGTACACGTGACTCACTTGGGGATCTTGTTAAAATGCAGATTCAAACTCAGTGAGCCTGGCGGGTAACTTGAGATTCTGCACGTCCAACAAGCTCCAAGGGGAAGCCAATATTGCTGGTCTATGACTCACACCTGAGAGGCAGGGCTTTGGAAGATCTATCCACCCTGTAGTAAATTAGCGTTGCTTTGTTTCTGGACCACAGAGTGTACTCCCCAACTTCAGAAGTATTCCAGAAAGCCCAAACTCTCAGTATCGGGACAAAAATCACCTGAACTACTGACACCCAAACGGAACAGCTTCCCTCTTGCCAGGGGAAAAGCAGTAGCATCCTTCTCAGATTCAGACCGCACATGTTTTGTATGTGAAAAAAATAATGCACTGCTACTACTTGAGTGCTATTTACTGGGCAAAATATTTTCTGTATATGTACACATGAATAAACAGAAACCCCACTTAGAGAACCCACAAAGATGTCATTGACAACACTACTGAACCCACCTGGGGACCTGCATCTCGGACAGGAAGTGACACTATTTTACTACCTCAGCAGTAACAGCTCAGACAATGGGAGACTCCCAATAACAGCTCAGCCAATGGGAGACTGCCATAACTCAGCCAATTAAAGGTCACTATCCTTCAAACTTTCAATTTCCTCCAATGGACTCCTCGTTTACAATAGTTCCTCCCAAGTCTATAAGAGAGCATTCCTCTCCTTTGTTTCTCTGGACTCGGGAGTGGTTTGCCATTAGACCTCATGCCCTGAATTGCAATTCTTGGTTGTTCCTGAATGTTCTACCCATTTCCTAGAGAAATACCTGGCTATTTGTGAAAGGTCTCTACTCCCCACCACGACACCACAAGGTGGATAGTCTTGCTCTATAGATAGGGAAATGATGTAGAGAGCTTAAGTAACTTGCTCAGGGTCACATGGCTAGTTATTTTTATGGATGGGGTACGATCCCGCTTCATTAGGATCTAAAGCCTGTGTGCCCTCTGCACATCCTCCATGATGCTAGATATGACTGTGGTATAAAAGATGACAAGTTGGGGGTGGGGAGAATTGGGGAGAAAAGTTTTCCCTGTAGCAGTCTGCATTTAAAAGCTCTGTTGAGGCAGATTCTAGATGGGAGTGGGGACGGGAATAAGGCTAATTAATTGGTAACCTCTATTATCTAATGAACAAAACCATGTAGACAGCAAACTTGTCCATGGTTCCCATAAATCTGACAATGCAGATGGGAGTGAAAAGGGCACTAGTGACCAGTGCACTGATCTAAATGTCACCACCTCCCTTCAGGCTTCTAGCTGTGACGGCCAACTAGTAAAGAGCAAAAATCCTCTCTGATCCACCTGGGCCCACTAATGTCCTCGCTTCTCCTGCATGAGGTTTCTGTAACCTTAAAGTTCACATCAACACAGGGTGTCGCTGCCATGTCATTGCACAGTGGCCACACCTCCCGCTTCTGATAAAACTGCCTATACCTGAAAAAAATGTAGTTTCGTCAAAAAGTTTTCTTTCGGGTAACAAAATTTTCTGTATTTTTCACACAGTGCATGTGGAGAGAGACACGCTCAGAGAAAGATAAAGCTGCTCAGAGAAAGCAGTCAGCTAGATACTCAAGTGTACCCAATGGGGGAAAGACAGCCATGAAATAAATTGCCCAGACATTTATTTACCATGCAGTGTCTTTAGCGTTTAATGCGGGTAAAGTATCCGCAGTCAGTTTTTTTTTTTAACCTCAGGTTTCTTTATAATTTGTACTCTAGCTTAACTGTCATTTTCTAAAGATTTTTTAACTTTACTATAAATTATACAAATACTTATCTATAGAATGCAAAAAAGATACATGTAGAAAGCCACATATCTTGCAATTAAATATATATGTACACGATGGTCTATAAGCCAGTGGCCTTTGAACTATTAAGGATTATAAACTGATTTTGCCACTATGGTATATGCTATACATGATGTCGCAAAAATAAAAACTGAAACCTAAAGAGAAACTGGTTTAAAAGTATGTTTAGGATGCGTGTGTATTTTCCATCGAAGGTAAGAAACTGAGTCTGGAGCATTCATTTCAAACCAGTAAGCGTTTCCTCTTTCGCTTCCCAACCCCGGGGAACAGTCCAGATCTCGGAAAATCTAAACTGAGAGCCAGCGGAACCCGCTTTGAGATTTTTCTGACAGACTCCGCTGAACTGTTCGGACACGAACATGTTTGCAATGAGTCACAGTCCATAGGGCCTCGATGGCTAATGCCTTCTGCGCCTTCCTTCCTCCCCCAAGGCCGTTCTCGAGTCAGCTGCGGCTCGGCTTGCCAGGCCCCGAGCATTTCTGTGAAGTTCCCAGATCTCAGGACGCAGGCTGCCACCCAGCGCCGCTCTCCTAGGGATCTGTGATGCCGCCCAAACAGCCCGAGCCGCTTCCTAAAGGAGGGCTCTCCCGCGCCGGGCAGCGAACCCCCTTCACCTGCGAGAGGGCGCAGCGCTTTTCAGACCCCAGAGGAGAGCGAGGGGCCTGCAGGGGAGGCGTCGGGGGCTGAGGCCGGCAGAACCACAGGATGTGTCCGCTCCTGGAGGAAGCGGGAGCTGCCATCGCCCGGAGTCAGGAGCGGAGGCGCGAGCAGCACCCAGAGGAAGCAGGCGCGCCGGGCTGGGGACAGTCCTCCTTTAGGAAGGGACCTGGCGTGTTTAGGGTCTCTGGCTCCAGGCGGGTCCCAGGCCGGCGACCACCTGGGGTGCAGGGCACCCCCGCTCAGACCTCCCGGCACCATAAAGCGGTGCCTATCCGCTCCCTGCCACCTCCGCCAAAGATGGGTCCCGGGTGGAGAGGGAAGGCACACACCAGGCGCCGCGGCAGGTGAACTCGCCCACAGGTCAGCCCCGGATGCGGGGACCTGGGGATCCTGGGGCCGCAGCGGCTGGGAGGCGAGGCGCGGGGTGGGTCGGGTGGGGAGGGGTGGGCGCGG
>PVJC01000187.1:0-74867 GCA_004026665.1 Murina feae
CCAGAGTATCTGTCTTGATCAAGGTCCATCCATGTGGTCTTGATCAAAGCCCATTCATGTGCCTCTAATGAGGATCAACTGCTTGCAGACATCTTCCCATTGACTCCCTAGAATGACCCATGAGATGGATGCCACCGTGATTCTATTTCACAGATGAGCAAACCAAGGCCTAGGCAAGAGAAATAACTTACTCTAAATCATGCTCCCTGTTATTAATGAAGCCAGGATTGGAATGCTAGCCCTTTGATCAAAATCAGAGGTTAGCAAACATTTTCTGTAAAGGGCCAGACAGTAAATCCTTTAGGCCTTATGATCACATGGTCTCTGTCATAATTGAACAGCGCTGTTGTGGTGTGAAAGCAGCCACAGACACACAAGTGATCCTGGCTGTGTTCCAATAAAACTTTATTTACAAAGACAGGCGGCAGGCTGGGTTTGGCCTGAGGGCCATAGCTTTCCAAATACTGATTTAAACCATTCAAGAGGAATATAAATATGTGATGGATGAACAGATGGATGAGAAAAAATAAGTGAACTGTTTCCTCTCCTTGTTTTCTTTCTAAGGAGTGATTAGCATAGAGCATTCAAAGCAAGTTTCAATGGGTGGGTCGGTGAATGGATAAATTTGCTACTGTGTCCACCAGGACTGGGTTCTGCTTAGACTCCCTGAGAGTGGCTCCGTCAATGGCCCCTCTAAGGATTGACCTCAGCCCTAACCCTAAATTCTGTGGACCCATCAGACAGATCCCACAGAATTTTCCCAGAAATTTGGTGAGAAACCCTTGGAGCCATCCTTGAATGACAGCAACCTACCCAGAAGCCAGGAGAGGTGGGTATTCTCTCCCAGAGCAACCTACGCCCACTGGGGACATAAGGCTGCTGGAGATGACAGGAAGTGAGCTGAAAAACTCAGGCAGGGCAACACCCTTTTGCTCTTGTTCCTGAAACAATGGGAGTGAGACAGGCTGTGGGACTGGAGTCTCATTCAGAGAACCTGTGGCGGCATAAAGAAAGTGAGGGACAGTGCCTTGCATCAACACAGCCTTCTAGGAAATTCCAGGAGAGAGAGGGAGGGAGGGAGGGAGAGAGGGGAGGAGAAAAAGAATGAGAACGCTGTTCTGTCCAACACGCCTAAGGAAAGAGGTTCAGAGAGGCGTGGTGACTCCCCAAGGTCACCCAGCTAGGTGTGGCAGACAGGAGATCGGAAGCCCAGCTGTAATCCTTCCTGAGGCAGGAACTAGACCTCAGGGTGGCTGACGATGGCTGGTGGCGTGTAAACAAGAGCTTTGGACTAACCACTCATCAGGCCCTGTGCTCCAAGGATGCTCTCTGCAACGGGACCCTCTGTGTCCATCCAGCCTTCACCAACCACTTCTCTCCCCAGCTCCAAGTAGGATTCAGCACCTCATGAGATCACAGAAGGCCCAGGCAAATGCCTACCTAGCATCACATAAGCCATTGCACGTGGCAATTGTCTTTTCACATATTTTTTATTGAATAGATTCACTCGTTACCTGGAGTTCACTCCATTCTCCATGACAGAGTGAGGGAGGAAAGGAGGAAGGGAGGTGGGCTATTTTCATGAAGCCCAAATAAGCATCAGTTCCTCTTCATTAGAACACGCTAAGGTGTGCAGCACTGTTCTTCCCATTTTACAGATGATCTGATGAGGCACCGAGGAGCATAGTCACTTACAAAAAAGCAGGGGAGCCCAGCCGGGACTCCTGATTGTCTGACTCTCATTCTTACTGCTAACCCTGCAGTGATGGTAACAACAGTGCGGGCAACAACGAAAACCACTGAGCAAGCACTTGGCTCCAGAAAAGGGAGGAAGAAGGAAGAACGCAGAAAGGGGAAGGAGAGCCCTGGGGAATGCAGAGTGCAAGGCGTCACCAGGTTTCCTGTCCCGGAACCAGCCTCTGGCATTGGCCAGGTCGGCCCAGAGCCCACTCGGGAATCTGCTGAGGCCGCCCAGAGTCTGCGTCTGTCAGCACAATGAACAAGCAGACGAACAAAAAATCCCTAATTAAAAACGAAGTCAGTACACAGTAAAAATGTGTGGCTGGCTGCTGGCCTGAACACGCTGCGAGACCAAAGTGGCCACAGACAACGCTGTGCCGGGAGCATGAACCCTGCGGCACAGGCCTGGCCCGGCCCAGACACAGGTCCAGCACTGTTGAGCCCTCCTCTCCCTGTTGATTCATTATTTCCAGAAGGTGCCGCCCTGCACTAATTACACCAAATGGATGTGGCCATATATGGTCCGAGCTTCAAGGCTGGCTTTTCACAAGCCACTTAGGCGGGGATGTGGTCAGTCCAAGGCTCCAGGGGCCACGTGGAGGTCACAGACGGCAGCGGTTTGTGCCCTGAACCTGTTTTCACTACTGCCACCTCTTCTATGAGACACGAATTGGGGGTTCTGAGCTGATACAGGGACAAGAACTTGGGAAGATGAATTTCTTCTTGCAAAGTCCCTGTAGGCATAGGGCTGCAGTCTGTGCCAGCCTCTGCCGAGGCAGGTCTATGACTTAAGTTTCTACAATCCAAGGGTGTCCTTTCTCCTCTAGAGTCCCCGTACGCGCTGTCACTCCCACTAGTAACTTAATTCAATTCAACAAGCATGTACTGAGCGCCTACTGTGTACTAGCAGCACCACAATGATTAGAAGACACACCACTGGGGATCCAGCCTCACCTACAACCTAGATAAAATAGCCAATATCTAGGACAGATATCCAGATAAACTCACTAAAACTGCATTCTTCTGAAGTCAAATTAAAACCATCCTGTAATCATTACCAGAATGGCTTAAAAACATAAATACAAATGTATATATTAAATCAGCACCTCACACACATCAGGGTGGCCACAATCAGAACAAAAACCAAGGTCACAAAGTAACAAGGAATGAAGCATTTGGGACCCTTGTGCACTGCTAGTTATAATTAAAATGTTGCAACTGCTATGGAAAACTGAGGGAGGTGCCTCAATAAATTAAACATAGAGCTGGCGTCTGATCCAGCAATTCCACTTCTCGGTATATATACCAAGGAATGGAAAGTGGTAACCTGTGCAGATATCTGTCCACCTGTGTTCACAGCAGCATTATTCATCATAGCCAAAAGGTGGAAGCAACCCAAGTATCCACAGATGGGTGAATGAATAAACAAAATGTGGAACATACAGACAGGGGAGTATTACTCAGCCATAAAAAAGAAGGAAATTCTGATACATGCTACAAAATGGGTGAACTTTGAGGATAACATGCTAAGTGAAGTTTAAAAAGGCAAATACTGTATGATTCCATTGATATGAGATTCATGAAGGCAAAGTAGAATGGTGGTACCAGGGGCTGGAAGGAATGTGGAGGATGGGGAGTTATTATTTAATGGGGACAGTTTCCTTTTGGAAGATGAAATGAGTTCTGGAGATAGCTGGCTGCTGGTGGTTGCACAATAATGTGTAGTACTTAATGCCACTGAACTGTTCATTAAAATTATGAAAATGGTAAATTCTATGCTATGTGTATTTTACCACAATAAAAAAAAATTGGAGAAAATATAGCAGTATCCAATGATGCGCAGATGTGGAGAAAGCCGAGCGCTCCTGCACTGCCCCAAGCAGCTGACTCCGCCCCTGCCCTCTACAACCCAGCACCTCCACTGTTAGACGTTCCCAACAGGAATGTGTACACTTAGTCACCACGTCCCAAGATTCACAGCAGACTCCACACTGCCCATTGATAGCAAAATGCATAAACTAGTGTGTATTCACCCAACAGGAAACTACATAGCAAACTACAAGTCTACATAGCAATATGATGAGTTTCACTGACAAAAGAGTGCATACTCGTGGGATTATTTATTTAATAATTTTGTTGTTGTTAATCCTCATCCAAGGGTATATATTTTTTAAATATATATATTATTGAATTTTTACAGGGAGGAAGGGAGAGGGATAGTTAGAAACATCGATGAGAGAGCAACATCGAACAGCTGCCATCTGGGTACCCCCTACTGGGGATGTGCCTGCAACCCAGGTACATGCCCTTGACCGGAATCGAACCTGGGATCCTTCAATCCGCAGGCCCATGCTCTATCCACTGAGCCAAACCAGTCAGAGCAAGGATATTTCTTTTATTTTTAAATATATCTTTATTGATTTCAGAGAAGAAGGAAGGGGGAGAGAGAGAGAGAGAGAGAGAGAGAGAGAGAGAGAGAGAGAGAGAGAGAGAAACATCCATGATGAGAGAGAATTATAGATCGGCTGCCTCCTGTAAGCCCCCTATTGGGGATCAAGCCCAAAACCTGGGATGTGCCCTTGATTGGGAATCAAACCTGAGACCTTTCAGTTCGCAGGCCGACGCTCTATCCACTGAACCAAATCAGCTAGGGCCAAGGATATTTCTTTCCCATTGATTTTTTAGAGAGTGAAAGGGAGAGGGGATGAGAGGAGAGAGAGAAACATCGATGTGAGAGAGACATATTGCACCCTGACTGGGGCCAGGGAACAAACCTGCAGCCCAGGTGAAGTGGTGGCTGGAAGGAGACCGAGGAGGTCACAAGGTCATACTTGATTTGTGCAAATTCACCAAAGCATATACTTAGACTGTGTGCATTTTTGTAGGTGTTTTATTCATCAAAGTTTTCTTTGAAAAGATGATATTCCTCAGGATCAATGGTCACAGATCTACAGACACACATCATGGTGGGTGCTCACAGAATTATGTGGTGATGTTTTTGCACCTTGCATGCCTGCATCATCCAACAGACAAAGCTCACATGTGCCAGGCACAGGACAGGCTGTGGAGATGCCAGGGTCTGTGATATCCATCCCTGCCCACAAGCACAGCCTGTAAACGGAAAATATAGTATGTCTGTATATACATGTACAAACATGTAGGAAGATACTATTGCTATGAATATAAATTTGTTGAAAAACAAGACTGAGTTCAGAATATCTTTACGGCATTTTATGTATTTCTCAAAGTGTCATGGTAAAGAACCCAAGCTTGGGAGTCAGAAACCCTGAATTCATACCCTAGCTCTGCCTCTTACAGGCTATGGGCCCCAGGCTAGGCAGCAAGTTAGGCTTCTGGAACCTCAGTTTCCTCATGTGTGAAATGGGAATGGTAACGGAACCCAGCTGATGGGTCACTGACAATGGAATGAGAGGATGCATACAGTTCACTCAGTATAGTGTCAGCACATGGTGACTAATGTCAGTACGTGCAGCTCTGAGGACCTACTGTGTGCCATGAATGAACATCTCCACTTCCCATGGAATTTCCTTTGTAGTGAGGGAGACAAACGGAAAACAGGATAAATAAGAAAAATAGATAGAAAGTGAAATGATAACTGCAAGTAAAATAAATAAGAGGCAATAGAGCAAAGGGATGTTGCGTGTTGGTATGGCCCTGTAACTTCATGGGAAAGTGGAGTATAATTTAACCGTCGCACAGAGCTAATACTGGGGAAATATAAGTGATACTCCCCAAGGTACATTACCCCTGGCCTGAAAGGAGGCCAGCAGTTGTGACATAATGGGACCAAGTTAACAAGCCCCTCAGAGCAAAGGATCTGCATTCACAGAGGCGGCTGTGATTGACAACTCTACCTGAAATCTCTTAAAGAGGTTTAATCCGGAGTGAGGAAGAAGAGAGAACCAAGGCAGGGGCAGGAAGAGATCTATCCCGGTCAGAAAACAAACACCATGCAAACTGTGTTTCCCTCCAGCCTTCTTCACAGAGAGCTCTGAGCCGCCAAACAAAGCCTAGGGTATAGGCCCATCTCTGGGGACCCAGAAGGGCTGCTCCGTGAGATCCTAATGGCCTCATGCCACAGAGTATCTCGGCTTACCCACAGTCCTCTTGGAGGCAGGCGGGGTATAATCTTAGACAAATAAACACAATAGTTCTTGGGAAGCAAGTGCTGGCAGCCATCACCAGGGCCTTTCAAATAAGAAGTGGGAAATCCCTGATTGTTCTTGGCTCAGATCTTGCCTGGGGGCTGTAGGCTTCCACGGAGAGTTCCAGAACAAGGGAATTCTTACACGCTCGCTGCTCACGCACAGACCACAGGCCTGGTGATCTATCTCTGAGGACACTGGGCTTCAGGACCAGAACCATCCTTAAGGCCCAGGCAAGCTCTAGTTCACCATCCAGAGGCGGGACACCTAGAATCGCCATTAAAAAATCTGCTCCTGAAAACACTCCACACAAAAACCCACGCATGAATGTTTAGAGCCACTTTACTTCTAACTGCCCATAACTGGGAGGAAGCAACTAAGATGTCCTTCAGTAGGTGAATGGATAGATAACAGTTGTTTCCTCCAGACAATGGAGTATTATTCAGTGCTAAAAAGAAATGAGCGATGAAACCATGAAAAGACTGGAGAAACCTTAAATGAATATTACTAAGCAAAGGAGCCCATAGGAAAAGGCTGCTGTGTGATTCACACTATGACATTCTGAAAAGGGCAAACCTACGGAGATAGTGACAGAGCAATGGTTGCCAGGGGTTAGAGGGTGGGAGGGATGAACAGGTGGAGCACGGAGGTTTTCCAGCAGTGAAACTAGTCTGTACCTTACTATCATGGTGGATACATGTCATCGTACATTGGCCCAAACCTACGGGATGTCCAACACCAAGAGTGAAGCCTCAGGTAAGCGGTGAGCTTGAAGATAACGATGCATCCTCTGCATCCTCGTAGTTCATCAATTGTATCGATTATAACAAATGTACCACATGCTCGGTGAGGATGTTGTTATGGGAGCGGCTATGAATGGGTGGGGGGATAAAGGGTATACGGAAAGCTCTCGCCTTCCCCTCAATTTTGATGTAAACCTAAAACTGCTCTAAAAAATAAAGTTAACAAAAACCAAACATCTGCTCCCCTAAGGCAGGAGAGGAGGCACACGGGCTCAATCACTTCAGGAAGCCAGGCAGGACAGAGGAAAGTTCTGGAATGTCTCAGCTCTGCACCTCACTAACCAGTCAGCCGTGGGCGGCTGCCCCACCTCTGGGCGCCTCAGTGTTGTCGCTAGTAAAACAGACAGTAACTGTGACGGCTATGACAATCTTTGTGAAGTTTGGTTGGGAAGCCGAGGACTTTCTAAGTAGTGGCTCTGGGCACCCAGAGGCGAAGCAAGCCTCCGTGCCCAGGTGCCCACGTGTGCATACGTGACACAGATTAACCACCTCACTGCTCCTAGCCACAGGCATCCCACTTTTTGAAATTCTGCCTACCAAACAAAATCTACCCATGATGTAACAAGCAGGAGAGTAAAATATTTAATATCCAATACAGCCTAGGAGCAGACAGATCAGAATGGATGCCCGTTGTACAGAGCTGGTCCAACCCTCCAGGTGCATCCCACAGGGCCCTGCTCATGGCAACGAGTCATGCACGTCCCCTTTTCCATGAACAAAAGACTCTCTGTCCCTGTCCACCAGCATTCCAGATCAGCGCCACGTAAATAGTATTGCCAACTGAACTGAATAGATTGCATTGAAAAACAAAAACCAACCAACCAACCAACCCCACAGAATTTCTCACGCAGCCTGTTCTTTACACTTTTCAAAATTAGGAAAATAGTTCATGGGTCCCAGCAGTTTTATGTGAAACTCAAGAATTCTGGAAACCCCCTTATTTGAATCTAGAGATCTCTCCTCTTTGAGTTCTCTTCCAGCTTGCCTCCTTTACCCAGCTTTCCATACCCACACAGATACCTCCTCACTCACTTGTCAAGCATGTGCTCTAAGAAAAAACATAGTCCAGAATCTCTTCCCTAAAGAACCTGGTAGTTAGTGGAGGAGTCAGACATGTTTATAAAATGTCAGTATTTCAAGTGTGTGATACCTACAGATGTGGAGACAGGGAAGCCCTGGGGAAGGAGGACTGCTGTTGGGTCATTCAGGTTTGACTCTCACATCAAAAAGTAGGTGATGATTGAGTTGGGTTTTGAAGGGTGAATAGGAGTTTACCAAGCAGAGAGACAGAGGTTGAGGGAGATTAATCGGAAAAACTGTTTAGGTCCAGATAATGGAGAATCTTCAATGCAACACTGTCATCTTAGATTTCCATTAGAAAACTGAGGAAAGTGAGGGCTCACAGGGATGCAGTTCCCCCAGGACACAAGACATTGTAAGTAAGCCAATGTGTGTGAGCAGGCCTTATAAGACTGACTCAGGGACTGCCCCCAAGGGCCACTGTTGCTATGTGTCTCTACAACGAGGGAGCCTAGAACAACCATTCCTTTCCGTTATCAATACACTATCATCATACGCGCAATAAGCCATCATCTCAAGCAAGGAAAAGCCACATTACGGCTCCATTGGGTCTTACTTCTCAGGGACACTGGCTACAGTGTAATTTCTGCCATGTCTATAGCAAGCATTTCTAAACCTTGTGTTATCAAAATGGAGGCGTAAATGTTGCTTTTTCCACTTCAGCATCCCATTTATCCAATGAGCTCCAAAATCCCACCTCTAAGCAAGTCTGGCTGAGTTAGGACCTGAAGCTGGAAGGCTGGATGTGAGGTGACACCATTCTCTACAAGTAGCTGTTCAGACCCAAACACAACCAAATCCCTTCTGGGAAAAAGATAGGAGCACACATAATGACATCATGACAAAGCACAGTAGGCCGGCAGGAGGAAGCAATGAAGTCTGAGTGTGAGCATGCCACTCGTTTATTCAGTGGATCGCTTATTCACTCAATACTCACTCTCTGGCAGTGCCCTGTGCTCTGTCCTCCAGTCTCTCATGGGGAATGAGGGACATGTTGGTCCAAGACAAGGCAAAGGGCTGCAAGAGGAGTACTGGCTCTCTCCTTGGGATAAAGAAGAGAAACACTGATTCTGTTCCAAATGAGTTCTGAAGAAACAGGTAGGAGTTTGCTGGGCCAAGGAAATGGAAAGACATCCAGGGCAAGAGGAAAAACATGTTTGGGGAATGGTGGGAAGTGGGTGTGCACAGGGGAGAAGGTTGGGCGATGAGATCAGAGGGCTAGACTGGTTTGGGAAGAGCTGGGAAGGCCAAACTACAGGTGTGGGTTTTATCCTGTGGCTTTGGTCAGGCCGAGGGCAGGCTGGGATCTGGGCACAGGAAGAGGAGGGTGGGGTGCTCCTCCAGCCAGGGCCTTGCAAAGGAACTGCCAAAGTCCAGGGAAGAAGACTGAGAGGTCATGGGGCAAGCACAAATTCTGTGGTTTGACTTCTCTGAAAACTGGGATGAATTTATACTGAACATGCTATAACATGGATGAACCTCAAAAACATGCCAGACACAAAGGACTTCACATTGTATGATTCCATTTACATGAAACATCCAGAATAGGTAAGTCCATAGGAACAGAAAGCAGATTAGTGGGCTGGGGCACAGGAACAGGGAATGACTGTTAATGGGTATGGGGTGGTCCTGGAGATAATGAGAATATCTTACAACTAGAGGTCACGGTTGTATAACTCTGTAATAGTACTAAAGTATACTAACTGTAGACTTTAAAATGGCTAAGTCTCCATTAGGTGAATTTCATCTCAATAAAGAAAAAACTCAAAATAAATGTAATGAATTCTTTGGGGGAAAAGGAGACATATGTAAAATTTTAGACAATAAATAAAATAAAATAAATGTAACGAATTCGGAGAATTTCACAGACTCAAGGATAATGGTGGATAGAGTAGCTGGCTTGAAGTGTCTGTTCTTCCTTAATCAGGGCTATCAGAGATCATCTTACTGTGCAGTGTCCAGGCCCAACAAAACTCCACCACAGCCAGCAAACGGCAGCATCCCTTCCCTGGATAGGGCAGGAGAGAGGAACCAGTGTCTCAGGAGACTCCTTCAGAGGCCATTTCAAGAGCTGGAAATCATCTCCTGGCAACTAGTCATGTGCTGATAAATCAGATGATGGATGATACTGGACTGGTCTGTACAGAATGCAACAGTTTATTTCCAAGATCACTGGCCTCCCCTGTAGGATAAGCCAAGTCACTGTGTGTTGCTGCAATCAATTGATGCTGACATGCTCTTAACACCCGATCTATGGCCTCATCAATTTCCATGGAAAACTCTATGGCCACTTCAGGTAAAAACAGGGTCATTCTTCTGGCAGAGAGAAGGATGATTTTACACACACACATACACACATCCTGGTACTGAGCTTGAAATAAATAATCTAAAACCTAGATTAAGAGTCTGTTTCCTGAGCTTCAAAACTCACAGTTTATTCATTTATCAAGTATTTATTGAGCGCTTCCTGTACACTATGAAAGGGCTCCCAGCGTGTTCTAGGTGTTAGGGACACGTCATCAAACAAAACAAAGCTCCTCTGTCTTCGTGGAGGGCTTACACTCTGGTGACTGCCTGCTGGGCACCACCACCTTGATGCCCTCCAGGTTCCTCAGATCACCGCTCCAGCTGAACCCACCTAATGTGTTCTCCCTGCTATCTTCCCAAGTCTGGTCTGTGGCCACCACATCTACCAGTTGGCTGCATGCAGAGCCTCACTGTTTAGTGGTATTCAATAGCCTCAATCCCTGATTTCAGTTAGTCACTAGGGTCAGATCCAGTTGCTACTTGCCTCTTCAATGCACCCATGCTTTGCTACGCCCTCTGTTCTAGTTTCAACTCCTCTCATTTTCCTTCTAGAATATTGCAGAGGCCTCCTGCTTCGGTATTTCCTGCTTCCAGTCTTACTCTCTTCCCCTTTCTCTTAACCAAAACACTGCATCAGAGTTTTCTTCCTGGAACACAACTCACTTGTCTGGTTCCTCTGCTCAATGACTGGATAGCCTGCTTTGTCTTCAGAGGAAAACCCAGCCCCTGTGTCCTGTATTCAGGGCTTCCATGAAGGTACTAGAGGCTCTGGTATTTGCCGGAGCCCTTTTAGGAACGGTGCACCCTGAACTATCTGTGCAAAGACAGAGAGGAGAGAGGAGCTTGGGTCCAAAGAAGAAGTACTCCCCCGGTAAGCTTAAATTGGGGGTAACAGTGAAAAGAAGGGATGATGAGACAATGGGCCTTCTCTGGGGACTCTACTGCTCCCCTCCATATCTCTGACCCAACTGGCAAGCTTTCCTGACAACTTCCATTGAGTGCCCGACCCTCTCTCTGCCCAGAGACAAGTATTCCCAATGATTTATTTTTTAAAAGCAAAATTGGGCGCTGACTGAGAAGGAATTCAGATTTAGCTCAGGACAGTTGCTCCACAAACAACAAGAATAGACTGGTGGCCGGTCGCAGTCAGGGTCAAAGAACAGAGCCTCCTTTGCTGCCTGCTGGGGCCACAGCTGTATGAGAGGCCCACAGCCCGACCTCGGGGCCGTCCTCGTGACATGGGGGGACATTCACACAGACATGAGGCCCAGGACTCTCCCAATGCTGCCCGCCGTCAGTGGGGAGACAAAGGGGCCAGGCAGCCCAGATGCTGGCAGGATCCCATTTGCAGCCCCAGCAACAATCCCCTCTTTCTCTGCCTGGCCAGGCAGCCAAGGTCAGAGGCAATGCCAGCCAGAGCTTACCCTCTGAGAGCCAAGACCCTTAGAAAAATTTTAATAATTTTAGATAGAAATGTCTCCTTTTTCCTTGCTTTAAACAGACCATTCAGAATATCATTGCCTTTTTCTGGATGACACAATCATCATTCGGAGCATCCATTACTGCACACTGCCACCATCAGGAGCTCCTGCGGCAGTGGCAAGCCACTGGCCCTGCAAAGAATCGTCCCCAAAGGCTGTGAATTTGTATCTTTACTTTCTTTCCATAATTTCCCTCTCTTCCCCTTCAGTCTACCAGGCGTTTCTGCTCACCAAGGATAGCATGTCAGCCTAGGAAAGCCCCCTCCCTCTTCCTGATTCGCTGCTCTTAATTCCCTGGTCTTAGAAACTCAAGCAGCACACCTGCCAGGGCTGTGCCGGGTGCAAATGAATAAAACCAGGGAGCTTAGTGTGTGGCAGCTGCCACCTCTCAGAACACTTCCTCCTGGGGTTCTGGGCTGTTTGGGATCAGTTGGAAAGTGGCCTCCAAGTAAGTGGGGTGTCCTGTTTACGGCAACAAGGTCCACCACTAACTCCAAGAGCAGAGGCCCCTGCAACCGACAAGCACTTCCCTTGGATTCTAAGAGGAACACTTCTTGGTCCCCAGCCCTCTGGTCCAGCCTGCCCTTCTCAAGCTCTGTCTGATAAGTGTCCTTATTTTTCATTATTATTTTTAATCCTCCCCTCAGTGATATGTTTTATTGATTTTTTTTAAAGAGAGAGAGAGGAAAGGAGAGTGAGACAGAGAGATTTGAGAAACTGATCAGTTGTCTCTCACCCCTCCATCCCCCCCCCTCCCACCTGGGATCGAATTTGCAACCTAGGTATACACCCTTACCAGGAATCGAATCCACAACCTTTTGGTGTATGAGACAACATTGCAACCTAGCCAGGGATGATAAGAGACTTTTCAAAGAATCGCCTTAGCCCCGTCAGGCTCACAGAGATAGGGCTGAGCTAGCAAGCCAGCAAACAAACTTCCAGGAAGGAATTCTGAGGGCACTGTGCCGAATGCTCCACATTCTCACACGTGGGGAATGGCCCCTGGGTTTCCAGGCCCTCCAGGGAGGAGGCAGAGAACTGGAGTGAAAGGCCCTGGGCTGTGGTGACCAGATTTCCTGGGTTCAAACCCCAGCTTTGCCACTTTGGAGTTGCTTGATGTGAGGCAAGTGGTTCCATCAATATATGCCTCAGTTTCCCCATCTGTATCGACTTCAGGGTGTTATTGTGAGGATTAAAGGAGACACTGTTCCTAAAAAATGCTAAGCTCAGCAATTCACCTGCTAGGCATTTAGGAGAAAAAAAAGTGGAAACAGAGTCTCAAACATAAATGTTTAGAGCAGCTTATTCACAGTAGTCAAAAGGTGGAAACAACCTAAACATCCATCAATAAGACATCAAATGTGATCTCACCATTCTTCAGCCATAAAAAGGGACGAGGCACTGACACACGCTACAACACAGATGAGTCCTGAAGACATGCTGAGTAAAAGAAGCAGTCACGAAGACCACACAGTGTAAGACTCCATCTGTATGAAGTGTCAAGAACAGGTAACATCACTGGGACAGAGCACAGACTGGTGGACATGGACTGGCTGGAGGCAGGGAACAAGGGAAGATAAGGAGTGGCTGCTAATAGACACCATTTCCTTTCCGGGTGGGCAAAAAATGTTCCGGAACTAGATAGAGGTGGTGGTTGCCCAAGATTGTGAATATATTAAATACCATTGAAATTTTCACTTAATATGGTTAATTTCTTATGTGAATTTTACTGAATTTATGGCCAGTGTTCTCAATGGTTAGAGCACTGGCCTACACACCAAAGGTTGCAGGTTTGATTCCTGGGTCAAGGGCACATACCTGGGTTGCACGTTCTATTCCCAGCTCTGATCAGGCACCTATGGAAGACAACCAATTGATGTATCTCTCTCACATCAATGTTCCTCTCTCTCTCTCTCTCCCTCCCTCCCTCCCATCCTCTCTTTCTAGAGAAAAACTTAACAGAAAAACAATCCTCAGGTGAGGATTAACAACGAAAGGCCTCAGCTCAGTGCCCAGCACACAGACTCTGATGCCAGGAAACCTGGGCCTCCCTTTGCTGAGCCTGATTCCTCATCTGTGCATGAATGGGTCTGATGATGGCCATGCCCTCATGGGGTTGCTGAGGTGATGAAATGCATATGCTTAACACGATGTCTGGGAACATCGTGAGATAAAAATACTCAGTGCATGATGGTGAGGGTAGAGATGAGAACCTCCACCTGCTAGTGGGTCTGGACAGGTGGGAGGGGGTGGAGAGAGGTGAGCGGCTGCAAAGACTGGGTGTGGGAGCTGAAAAAGCAGGTGCGTCTGGAGGCAGATGAGGAGGCCCCTCCCGGGTCCCCACCCTTCCTTGATTTACAAGGATCCTAAGAAAAGGAACTCGTTGGAGTTCAGATGCTGGTTCACTTCTACCAGAAACATCTGTTCCTCAGCAAGACAACCTGGGCAAAGCTACGCTAACTTAGTGCTCTGCAAACCTGTCGTATCTTTTTTTCTTTTTTTAAAGTGGCAAACACTTTTTAAAAATGAAATCTTCGTTTGCAGTCCCAACAGATAAAACCTAAGGCGGGTGCCACTCAGGGAGACATGGTGCTTAGGAGGGCCTGGGCCAACACCCTCGACCTCTGCCCGCCCTATTCTGGTTCAGGGTCAATTTCCTTCCATCGTCCTCGTGAGACCCGAGAACTGGCAGTTTCTGCCAATTCCTCTACGTAGGAGACTCCAGGTGAATCATTCTCACTAAGGGACAGAACTGCTTCTGACTTAGAAACTGCCTTCCAATGACTAGAGGGCTGCTGGGGGGCAAGGAGCAGGGAAGGGGTCAGTGGGTGGCTCAGTGAGCAGAGCAAGGTAGAGGGTGGATGTGAAGGTCTCTGGGCCTGAGAGCTGCCTGGTGGGCAAGGAGGCCCAGCCACTGCCCTCATCTCGTTTGCCCTCCACCAGCCCTTCATCCTTGTTAAGAGGGGACCCCTGCAATAGCCATATGAGGCACGTGGTACCATCCCCATGTCTCGGCAGAGAAAATGGAGGCACAGAGAAGTGAGGGTGCTTGCCCCATGGTCAGCTAGAATTCCTATCTAGGGATTCTAGCAAGGGAAAAACAGGCTCAGGAGAAGGATGTTGCTTTCCTGTGCTGACAGGACTGAGCAAATCCGGAACAGTTGTCTACTAATTCTTAACCAAGAGCTCCTTCTACCCTATCTCACCATCAAGCACAGAGGAGAGCAAGACCCAGCTGCAAAAGTCAGCTGACACCAAGTGATGAGGCCTCACAGGCCAGGGCAAGTGTGGATGGCTCCAGGGCAGCAGGTGGCTTGAGCTCGCCTCGCCATCATCCCTCCCTGAGGACCAGTGGGGAGGGAGGTCTGGCTTGCATGCAATGGCACCTCCCTTCAGCCAGTGCAAGGAGTAGGTGTTGCTGCTTTCAGGTCATGGTCCCCAGGGATGACAACCAACCATGCTGGCACGCAGCCTTTTGTGACGTCTCCCACATGGGAAAGCCCAAGGCGTCCACATCCAACTGGTCAGGAAAAATACCTTGAAAATCAGCCCATTCATGAAGATTTCATACCTTCTGGGCTAAAGGGATCAGCAGAAGAAAGGGGGAAATCTACAAGATCTAAAGTGGGTTCCAAGATGAGATCATTTTTTGGACAAAAGAAGAAGAGAGGAAAGCAGGAAGGTAAGGAAGGAAGGAAGGAAGAAGGGATAGACAAATACATGTGGAGAGCTGTCTCTCTTTTATTCCCCTCACTGAGATTTACAATTCACAGTAATATATTAGAGGCACTGAAAAATCCTGCAACCGAGAAACCTGCCTACCCCTTTTCTACGTTTACATCACAGAACCGTTTGTTTTTGTCTTGTCATTGTGACTGTTATTCTTCCTTTTTGCAAGTATACCTATTAACATCACAGAAAAACTCATTTTAGGAAATGCCAGGCTAAGACATTTCTGGCACCACCAGGAAGGCAGAGGTTAGAGATGAGTGTGGCAAGTTTCTTTACTTGGGAAGAAGGCCTTCTCCACTGCAAGGAAAGATCACTGCTTCCCTGTCCCTCTTAATGAATTCTGGCAACAGCACCTTAGTTCTTGGGAAAAGTCCGAATCCCTCAGAGTGGCATTCGAGGTTCTCGACAACTGGGTGCTGGGCTCCCTTTCAATTTCACCTCCTGCGGCTCTCCTCTCCCTTCACAGGGGAGGACTTGACTGGTCTCTTGGCACTCTAAGCTCAGGATCCACCGTGCCCCTCACATCCCTTCAGAAGAAGCCCTGGTAACAATCATCTAAGCTCACCCAGGCAGGGGAAAGTTTTCAGAGAAGAAAAATCACACATTTATTTCCCCAAAGTGTACAAGAAAGAGGAGGTGTGGTGAAGGAGGGAGGACAGCATGGGAATTGTGAGTTCAGTGTCATGGTGCCCAGTTCACAAATGGAAAACAGAGGCTGATACCCCATCTCAGAATTCTCTTAAGCTGTCCTGGCCCATGAAGGAAACCGCAAGCTTGTTGTCAGGCCGGACTGAAGGCGCATGCTGTCTGCTGTCTTGGTGCTCTGAGAAGAGTCTATCGAGTGGCTTCTCCTGCCCCTTCTTTGCACTCACGTAACTCTAAACACTCGTTTTCTAAATAAAAGTTTATGGCCTGTTATTCCCAGCATGGGGATTGAGCACTTAAAATATTCCCCTCCTTTCCTTTCTGAAGACAGACATGACCACGGCATTGTGTGGACAATGTGAAGGCTACATGCTAAGGAAGACCCAGAACTCACAGGACTCAGAACTGAGATAGTCACTGAAGAGATGGGACTCAAGTAAGCTGTACACTGTCACAGAGTCCCCAGGGAGGTCAGGATGTCTGTGATGTTTTTCACTCTGAATGAAGTGGTGGTGGTGGTGAGAGTGGTGATGGTGATGAGGTGGTGATGGTGACAGTAGTGATGATGAGGTGATGATGGTGGTGATAATGATGGTGCTGATGATGGCAGTAGTGATGATGGTGGTGTTGGTGATGGTGGTGATGGTGACGGTGGTATGATGGTAGTGATAATGATGGTGGCAGTGGTGATAATGTGGTGGTGGTGGCGATGATGGTCATGGTGATTGGTCATGGTGATGGTGTTGATGGTGAACACAGCCTCAGTGGAGAACAGCCTCCACTATGGCCAAGTGTGTCTTAAACTTCACCAAACTTAACCCCTGCTATGTCCTTTCCATTTTATAGCTGAGAATGCCAAAGCCGAGAGGGACTGGGACATCTCAAAGCCCATGGCTACTAAGTCATGGGAGTGGGTTCCACAACTTGATCTGTTTAGATATACACCTGTGCTCTTACCCACTGTTCCACACTAGGCTTAGTTCACATGACTCTACAGCACATTGCACTGGCTATGACATCAGGCTTTGGTAACGGGCTGGTAGGGTTCGAATCCTGCCTCTGCCTCTCACTGGCTGTGTGTCCCTGAGCAAGTTACTGAACTTCTCTGTGCCTTCCTTTCCTCATCCAGAATGAGCCTAACAATAATTCAAAGATGCACAGTTCAACCTCTCTTACAGTTGATTAGGATAATAAACCTCTGGCCACATCCTTTCCTCTCTAGAGGTACATAAGAAAATGGAGTATCTTACAAGCAACGGAGTCTCAGATCTGATGAGACGGTAAGGCTGTTAAGGAGACTAGGTGAGATAATATATACAGAGTGCTGAAAACAGCCGCAGGCATGAAGGAGCTTTTATAAGCATTTCTTCTTATTTCAAAACATTTTAGAGTTTAGCCAGTCCACAAAATTTATGCAAGTGTTCATTAAGAGATCACAACGTTCAAACCTTGAACCAGACCCTGTGCTGGAAACACGCCCCTCCCCTGAGGGACCATTACAGACCTCTGCCCACACGCATCCCTGTGAGAACCCAGGCTCACA
The DNA here is from genome assembly GCA_004026665.1 of Murina feae. NCBI lineage: Eukaryota > Metazoa > Chordata > Mammalia > Chiroptera > Vespertilionidae > Murina > Murina feae. Next base: position 17,498 of record PVJC01000187.1, read on the forward strand.
TGGTAGGAAGGGCCAGAGGCAGGGCTTCAGCTCAGAACTGCTAACTGCCCTCAACACGGCTCCAAACACACTCTCATTCTGGCAGCAATTCAAGTATCCCGGGGGATGGGGGGCAGGGAAGTAAGGAGGGAGCAGGGTGGCATGTGCTGGCCCAGGCTGCAGCCTCCAGGGTGTCATCTCGGTGTTTACTCTGCACTAATGGATGAAGTCAGCCTCCGTGTGGGACCTTCCTTCCTGGGGCCCAGATCATCACTCTGGAGACCAGCTGGCTTGACTAGGGAAGAGTTTTCTGTTCCCAGCAGCCTTGCATCGCCCCTCTCTAAGCCTCCTAGAGTAGCTGGGCCAGCAATAGCTTTGGGTGAGGGCAAAGGAGTCAGTGCCACGGTCAACTCAGTCCAAACTGGCTTCTCAGGAATGTTCTGAGCCTGGCACAGCTTCAGAGGGAGGTGGCCTGGAGATCCCCGTTCCGTCACTGCACAACTTGGGCTCAACTGCCTAAGTTTTCTGTGCCTGAGTTTCCTCTTCTATAAAATGGGATGGTATAACAGGCCACTCAGTATCTTGGTTGTGAAGGTTAAATGAGATAATCAGGGTAAAGTGTTTAGCAAGTGGCTGGCATGTAGTAAGTGCTCAGTTAGTCTTAGTTATTATACTAGAGAACCAGTGCATGAATTCGTGCAACTGTGGGGGCCCTTAGCCTGGCCTGCAGGATTGAGCTGAAACCGGCTCTCCAACATCCCCTGAGGGGTTCTGGATTGTGAGAGGACACAGGCCAGGCTGAGGCACCCCACGGGTGCATGATCAGGGCTAGGGAGGGATGCAGAAAGTTAGCCAGCCAGTGAGGGACCGCGGGAGGGCTCCAGAGTGTGTTTGCCCATCTAGCTCAGTTCCAATCGGTGGGACCCCAGTGGCAAACAAACCTTTAGGTCGAAGTGAAGCATCTGCCCCCAGGTGGTCAGTGCACATCATAGCGACTGATTGATGGGTCGACTGTCTGCCCCTGGTGGTCAGTGTACATCATAGCAAGAGGTTGAAAGCTTTATAATATAATTAGCATATTACGCTTTGATTGGCTGAACGGACTACCAGATAACCGGACACTTAGCATATTAGGCTTTTATTATATAGGATTATAAACAACTCTTCTCCAGTATATTCCAGAAGCAGCAGGATATGACTCTTTGAACTCCATAAAATGAGGACTATGAATACCCCTCTCTAAGAACAAAATGAGAAAGAAATGGGAAAGATCCCAGAGATGACAACACCCTATACAAATGTTCCTCCAGCAACCACTTAATGAGCACCTACTGTGTGCTGGACCCTGGGGACAACCAGGGCACAGCACAGTCCTTGCCCACATGACCTCATATTTGGTCCTTTCTAATATTCAGTATTGGTGACCCAAGTGCCACTGAAGTGTGACTGTTTACTCATGTGTCTGTCTCTCCCCTGGGTCTATGAATCCCTGAGAGCAGGGACGATGACCTGTCTCCAGAGGTCACCCATGTATCCCTGGCACCAAGCACAGTCTCTGGCATATCAAACCCATTTGCAGAAGGGAGAAAAAAATGAGCAAAGGTGAGGGGCTATTTCAGGTCAAAATCAAAGCCTCTTTATTACAGAACCACCACAGTCTTTCCCTACCCCTACATTTTAGTGACTGAGAGTTTCCCAATTTGTCCCATTTGAATGTCTCCAGCGGCTTTGCAGTTTTTGCCAAACCACCACCTTTTCCTGATGGATTACGCAGACACCATGAGCCTAGGATAGGGCCCACCCAGTCCATCTGGGCCAGCAGTAGCTGGGACAAGCCTGACACCCACCTTCAGGTCCTCCTGCTGCCAGTATGAAGACTTGGGAGCTGGGAAGGTTGTCGGGGCCAGGTGATGGGCAGCCTGGGATGGGACAGATGGTGGCAGGCTGGGGTGGAGAGGGTGTCAAGGGGGCAGCTGGCGGTCTAGAAAAAGGGGTTGAGGAGTTACCAGAAGACCTGCAGATGAAAGAAGATTTGTAGCAGCAGGACGCTGAGCATGGGAAGTAAGGCAGGTGGGCTCCCTGGGCTCTTGGCTGGGCAGCCCAATGGTGTTAACCCTCTAGGCCAACGGGTGACCTTTCTGTGATGATACAAATGTTTTCTATCTGCGCCATCCAATACACATGGCTACTCAGCACTTGAAATGTAGCTATGATTGAGGAGCTCGATTTTTAAGTTGACTTAATTTTCATGTACAGTAGCCACATGTGGCTAGTAACTACTGTACTGGATAGCACAGATGTAGACCCTAGAGGTCAAACCTAGGATGTGGAGGTGAAGCTGCAACCAGGGAATCAGCAGAGAATGGAGAGAGAAGAAGAAAAGCATGTCAGGGTCCTGCTCTCAGACACACGGTCTCCTGTTTTCTCAAGAGGCACACAACATGACTCGATTCACAACCCTGAACTCTGGGCCAAGCACTACAAGTGCTTTACTTACATTAACGCCCGTTAGCTGGCATAACCCCCAGGGAGGTGAGCACGATTAGAGTGCCAACTTTACAGAAGAGGAGACTGAGTTTGTGTTGCTTGAGCACAGGATTTGAACTTGGGCCTGAGTAATTCAGAGCTTCAACAACTACCCTGTATTGCCCCAGTCTTTGCCCCCAGCACTACCATCAGTCACACACCCGCTTCCGGGGTGGGGCTGTCTGCTTGCCTCCCTCCTACAGCAGGAGAGGTGGGCAAGTTCCTGTCTATGCATCTGAAAAATGGGGTGCAGAGTAATTTGGGGCACGGGGCTGGGTGGCGAAGGTCTCTGGGGGTATCCACAGTTCCTCTCGGATAGCCCATTAGCTGCAGGAAGAGAAAGGCTTTGCCAAAACAGGAGAGAAATTTCATCCACAATATGCTTCCTTCAACTTAAAGTGAATTTCTGATTCCTCATCTCCCCTCTGAGTCCTCACTCCCGCCAGGAGAAGAAAGCTTCGGCCTCCCATTGGGTGTGGGCTGCAGGTCTGTTTCTCTGACTTCTGGGAGCTGACCCCACTGAACCTCTTCATCTCCCTCCTCCCACGCCTGGAGCTCCCAACCCACAAAGCTATTTTCAATAAAATTAACAAGTATATTATGCTTACTTAAAGAAACACACCCTCTTTTCAATTATGAAATTTGAGTCCTGGCATCCCCCATTCAGCCGCCAAAGCCAACACTCAGATTCCTCACTGCTGCTTCCCCGCACCTGGGAGGAGGAAATGGCAGGTGCCGCTTCCCAAAGAAAGCGCTTGCCCTGTGGTTTCATTCTAAATCCCGGCTGTTCTTAGGGAGCGAAAGGACACTTCTTTTACTTCTCTTTATAGCTCTGACATAAGGACAGGAGGTCACTTCATTTTATTATTTTATATGAATTTTTTTGACTCCTGAAACTTGGATAGGAGGTGGATCACTGGCCATGCTGGTTTGCCCAAGACTTGGGGATTTCCAGAGGGAAAGCCTCCCGGGGCTGGAAGAGCGGAGTCCCAGGGAGATGAGGACAAGCTGGTCACCAGCCTCCATCAATGATGAGGCTGATTCTCCCAGCAGCATCTCATTTTCTGTGAGAAACCAGGTGGATTTCACAACCACCACCAGGGATCTTGGGCACCTCTGGCTGTGGGATTGTTAACCACCAGGCAAGCAAGGGCCACCAAGGAAACAGTGTGGATCTGAAATCAGACAGAATCAGGTTTGAGATTCCAACCTGAACACTGTGCGCTGGCACCCTGAGCAAGTTTTCTCTTGGAGCCTCAGTTTCCCTATCTTTCCTCATTGGCAAGACCCCTCCCCCCCCCAAAAGCTGTTGTGGGGAGAACAAAGAAGTAAAAATGCCTGCACACAGTAGGTGCTCAACCAGCACTGGCTCCTGCCTCTTCTTTGCTGCCACTATTAAAGGCCCTGAATACCAAGCAACTGTTCTGAATAATTCCAAGAAAGAACTCAAAATGTCTTTTAATTAATGTTCCACACTCTCACCCCACCTCATGAAATTTGGGAGGGGGGTCTTCCAGGACTGGCCTCCCAAATCCCATCTTGAAATGGGGGTTCACCCCATGGCCCAACATCCACAGAAAGAGTGGATGGGGGCTGTGTGCTGCTCCAAGCAGGGTCAGGGCAGTCACTGCAGCCCAGTGAGAGGCCGAATTGATGGACAGAAATGGGAAGTTCAAATGGGAGCTCAAGGTCTATGGAGCCTTGGGAAGAACATGCAATAAAGCCCCAGGCAGAGAAGGAGGAGAACTGCCCAAGGACTGGCAGAGCACTACATCAAAGTGTCCTGGGCTGGTGCCCAGGGTCAGGGCCAAGGACGTCCTGGTGAGTGAGTCCACCAAGGGTCTGATGGTGGAATGCTCTTCCCAACACCCTTCCTCCCACAAGATGGAGGCTGAGGGGGACTGAGGCACAGAGTCCCAGAGAAGAGGTCTTGCAAGTTCAGGTCCACCTGCTGGTACAAGAAGAGGCTGGGGGTTTCCTGGGCATCAAGGGAAGGCTCAAGCTCGGGAAGCACCCCTGGCTTTGGGGGGAGAGGGAGGGAGCAGGGCCGCCATGCAGTCACCAGTTGAGGCAGGGTGTGACCAGCCAAGGCGAGGAGTGGGGCCCGTGCCTGCCTATGTTCTGCTCACTAAGTTCTGCGCTGTAGTTTTCCAAGGAGGGGCCTGGGTGAGCCCGCACCTCTCTGGATGGCTTTTCCTTTTTTAAATGGATCTTATTTTATAGAACAGTTTCCGATTTACAGGAAAATGGGGATGACAGCACAGAGTTCCCATCGACCCCACACTCAGTTTCCTCTATTTACATTAGTGTGGTCATTTATTATAACTAATGAAATAATATTGATATGTTACTATAACTAACACCCATGCTTTGTTCTGACTGCTCTAGTTTTTACCTGATGTTCCTTTTCTGCACCAGGATCCCACCCAGGATCCCACGGTACATTTAGCTGTCGTGCCTCGTTAGGCTGCCTCTGACTCTCAGTGTCCCAGGCGTTCCTTGTACCTGAAGACCTTCACAGTGTTGAGCAGTGCTGTCAGCTGTCTGTCCCACGTTTTTTTCATGATTAGATGGAGCTCATAGGTTTTGGGGGGAAGACCCCGAAGCTAAAGCACCCTTCTCATCCCATCATATCAAGGGCACATGCCTTTGCCCTGACTTCCACTGGTGCTGGCCTTGATCACCTGGCAGAGATGTCTGTCAGATCTCTCCACTGTAGTTACTCCTTTCCTTTCCATACTGTGCTCCATGACAGAAGGCCACTACCAGAGGCCTCTTAAGGTAGGGACAATACCATCCCTCGCTCTTTTCCAAACAAACTGCACCAAGGCTGGGCTAAAAGGTGGGAGGAGGCGAGGGGAACTCAGCAACCAAGTCCCTGTAAGCAGGAGTGACCTCATCATGTGACCTCTGCTGCCATGCCTAAGACAGGAAACCATTATGAGCTTGTTTTCTCATCTGAAAAATAGAGCAATAAGAACCTGCAAAGTGGTTGCAGGCCAGCAGGGACCAGCAGTCTCTCCTAAACGCCTGGCCCAGGGTAGGGCTCAGGAAATGTGTCCCAATTGCTGGCAGCTGTGGTGGGGGCTGATGACCGAAGGCCTGAAAGTGGGTTCACAGGGACTGGGCCCCATCGACATCCAGAAATGGAGAGATGTGTTCTTCCTGCACCACATTCAGAGGATCCAGTTCAAACAGGCATTTTCCCCAGAGAAAGCCCTTTCCTCATTCCTCCTCAATTCTCCTCCCGCGCCTGCGAGAGCCTAAAGGAAGAAGGGGGTCCAAGTCCCCTGCACAGGGCCCAGTGCCTGGCCAGTGCAGGCCTGAGGCAGCGGTTTGGCTGAATCCCTGAGAACACAACAAACCATGAAAAAATTTCAGCCCATTGGCCCCTTGAACACCCCCAATTTCAGATGAGGAAACGGAGGCTCAGATCAGGCATCACCAGCAACCAGGCTGGGCTCAAGCCCAAGCTCTCACACCACCCTTGCCCAAACCTGATGCACCAAGCCATGTCCTCTGACCAAGTGTGGGACGCTAAGATCAGCTGTTGGAATGTAGGAGGCTCCGTGACACACCTGGGCATCATGGGCCTTCTCAAACCCATCAGCCACCAGGTCAAGTGGCCACACAAACAAATTCCCAACCAGGTTTTCACCTGGCTGCCCTTGCCTCAAGTCGCAGCAAATGAGGGTCAGGTCAAGCCCCTCTGCAGAAGGGGCTCATCCCCCCTCCCCCCACTGATTCTCTATGGAAGATTCCAGCATAGGCCTGGGACACAGCAGGCCCACCAAGAGCAGATACTGATGGACCGAAGGACTGAGTGACTGAAAGCTGAATGAAAGAAATGTTGTGTGCACACAATACACTTTATAGCACCAACTAAGTGCAGGCACCATATCAAGCACTTTACATGTATTCACCCATTTACTCCTCACAGCAACCCTATAAAGTGATATTATTCCCATTTCACAGATGAGACACTGAGTCTGAGAGAGATCAAGTGATTTGACCAAGGTCACCCACCTGGGACATGGTAGAGCTGTGGTAGTGTGTGGTGGGGTCAGCTCCCCTGGCTCGTAGGAGCCAACTGTGCACATCTCTTCTCAATCTGCCCTTGGTGGTCTTGCTCTGGCCACAGTGGGAGAATTTACACTGTAGAAATTGGCAAACACTACAAATCAAGGCTTCCCCCAAGAAAATTCACCAGAGAGCAGATTCACCAATGATTCTAACCCAGGTAGTCTGACTTTCATTCAGGTTCTCCACCACTAGGCCATACTGCTCTCTCTGAGTGTACACGTGTGTGTGTGTGTGTGTGTGTGTGTGTGTGTGTGTGTGTGTGTGTGTTTATAATGTAGGGCTCTCGGGCTTTGAGAGAAACCCACACTCCCACACTGAGGACTTAGATATTTATGGGATGATTTTTGTCCCAATGAGCAAAAAACACCAACTACCACCTGGCCAAGATATGGATATGCTTCTGTAACCCACTGGCCTACGTGGCAGGACTGTCCTGTCCAATCAGCCCATGTAGGTCACAGGCTGCTGAAGGCCAACGTGAAGACCGGAGATGCCAGGACCACCTGGGACCCTGCCAGGGTCGTCTCCCACACAGAGCCGGCCAACAGTGGCCATAAGGGAGGTAGAAAGGTGGGGAGCATGCTCTTTGGGACTTGTTACCTCTAGTTCAAACTCCAGCTCTACTACCCACTGTGGAACCTCACCCAAGTCACTTAACCATTATGAGCCTGTTTTCTCATCTGCAACATAGAGCAATAGGCCATCCCACATAGGTTATTCAGAATGAGACAATATGTGCAGAATGCCTGATACGCAGTAGGTGCTCATAAGTGGTGGCGACTACCATTCTCAGTGGAGAGAGTATGAGGTCGGGAGATCACAGAATGAGGTCACCCAGAGGAACAATTTATAGGCCCAGAAAGAGAGGGGCCACAGTGGTGCTACAGGCACACCTCTTGCTTGGAAAATGCATTATCATATCTAAATCTTCGCCAGTTTTCCAGGTGAAAAGCTGTATGACATGTTCTTGTAAATTTGTCTCCTATTGATAACTGGGAGGTTGGGGTGCTTTTCATACTGTTACTGACCATTGCACTTTCCCTTTTGTTCTTTGTACATTTCCCCCCTGAGGTGGTTCCAGTTTCTTATTGATTTGCATATACTTTTTTGCATATTAACATTATTTAGCCCTTTATTTGTCAAGTATGTTGCCACTGCATTCTTCCAGATCATCCTTTGCCTTTCCAATTGGTTTAAGGTGAAGCTGATTTGTTTGTAGACAAATCCAGTTCTCCTTTTCCTTTGTGGTTTCTCGAACAGAAAGAGCCAAAGTTCAGGGCTGCTGTTGGTCCCCACTAACTGGCTTGAAAGCAAGAAACAAATGTAAAAGTTTCCACTCTCCACCCTCCTGCCCCAGGAAGCCAAGGGCTGTGCCCAGGCCTCCACTCTGTGGGGTCACTCCCCTGTCCCCTAGAGCTCCTGCCTGGCACGGGGAGGGAATGACTCACTCCCAAGGCACGGTGCCCTCACCCGGGGACCCAGCTGTGCCAAGACAGAAGACATGTGGCCCACATGCTACAGAGTTTTCACTAAGCAGCCCCTCACACTGCGGGTGGGGGCATAGCTTTCTTCTAATACCCCCACTTCCAGGGGGCTGACATATGGCCAAAGACAGTGGAGGAGGAGGAGCTGGAAATCAGAGAGAAAGGCAGAGTCGACAGACCATTCCATGGCCCATGGTTAATGCCAAGGGTGAGTCCAGAAGTCTCCTCTCCCTCCCTTACTGTCAAAGCTGCCCTCCTGGGCCTCAGTCTTCATACCCGCAAAACGGGTCTCCTTACTTACATGGTTACTTCCAGCTTAAAATCAAAATCTAATCTAACACTAAACAATCCAGTCTGTTCAGCTAAAAGCTCCCAGCATCCCTGGGTTAGTATATTGAGTGTTATAGCCTCAATTTCACCACAAAGAAAGCCTGGGACATGAAAAGAGTAGGTGAACCTTCTAACAACTCAGTGCCAAACTAACAACTACTTACTAAGCACCTACTGTGTTCCAAGGGCTAGGGTTACAGTAGTGAACAAAATAGCAAATATCCTTGCCTTCAGGGAGCGGATAGGAAGCAATAAGTGAATCAAACCAAGGTCCTTTGGACAGTGATAGATTCCGTGGAGGGGTCGTGGTGTGGCAGAGAAGGAAGGCCCTAAGGGCCAAGTGGCAGTGGAGCAAGAAAGAGAATTACAAGCCAAGCAAGGGACCGTCCCTTCACATGGTTGTCTACCAAGTGACTTTCACATATCCCCCCTGTGCCCTTGTTCACAGCACAAACAGGCCGAGAGGTGACAGTTCTTGCCCAAACTTGCACAGGGAGATTTCCAGTGCAAGTCTGTCTCCCTCCTCCAACCACAGGGCTAGGACTTCAGGGTAAGTAAATGCTCCTGAGGCCAGGCTGTTTTCTTGACATGAATGGCGCAGGTATGGAAAGAAGGAGGTCCCACCCTGCACCAACAGTGCCCCCACACTGGGCACAACACACTGCAAGGACAATCAAGTCCCTCAAGGGACCGCAACTACAAGTTCAGCACAGCTTCCACGGGCACTTCTTTGGGGGGTTCTCCCACCAGGCGACAAAGTCCAGGGCTTCCTCCCAGTAAACATCCACAGCACGGTCAGAGCTGCAGGATCCTTCCCTCGGGGGTGGGGGGATGGGGTGCAGGGCAGTCGGAGGTGCTGCTTTCATATGGTCACGTGCACAGATGGCGTGCGCAAGCCTGATAAATGTTCATGTGTAGACACACTCATGTGACCACCATCCAGCAGCCAGAAGGCTCCCTCATGCCCCTTCTGACCTGTCACTACTGGCTAGTCTGCCCTTAAACTACATATGACTGGAACCATGTAGTATGTACTCATCTGTGTCTGGCTGTTCAAGCAATGTCTGCAAGGTTCATCTGCGGCAACTGGCATTCTTCATCGCTTTATAGTATTCCACTGTGTGAGTAATTATACCAAAATTTATTTGTCCATTTTACTGTTGATGGATACTTGGGTTGTTTCCAAGTTTTAGGCTATTATTATGACTAAGGCTACTCTAAACACTCTTGTTCGTGTCTTTTGGTGGACTGAGCACTGAATTCTTTTGAGAAAAAAAAATGGGAGTAAAATTGCTAGGTTCTAGGAGAAGCAGGAATGAATACATTAGAGCTTCGTCAAGACCTGGTAGGCAGGCAATATGAGCCTCACTGTATGCATGAGGAAACAGAGAGGTCAAATAAGTGCCCAGAGGTCAAGTAAAGGACACAGCTAGAGGGTAGCAGAGCCAGGACACAAACCCAGCTGTGCAGGACTCCAGCTCCACACCTCCTCTCCCAGCCTCCCCTCAGTGGGCGCCCTGCGGAGGACCTGCAGGATAATGAGATGAGGGAGAGAGGGAACTCAGAGCAGGATAATGCTCCTTCACTCCCTGGAAGAACAGGGAGGCCCGGATCTGTCCCCAGGAGGCTGGGAGACCAGGTACGGGGTCTGGCAGGCTGAGCAAACAGAGACGCATGAATGAGGCCTAAGTCCACCCAAACCCCAAGCACATAATTTCATCTGGAAGCCAACGCGTCCAGCCACTCCGGCGCGCCCTCCTTCTTGGGAAGAGGGCAGCCTTCAATCTGAAGCGCCTTTGTCTCCTCTGCGGTGTCTGAGACAGAGTGGCAGAAGCCTCGCTTGTCCAAACAAATGACAGTCAACGGTCCCCCGTGTCCCCCGCTGCCCGACTTCAGCCTCAAAGGGCCAACTATTTCCCCAGCCTCTCAAGTTTCTCGCCTGCAGTTTCTTTCCCGATGGCGTTGAGTGCCCAGAGAGGACAAACTCTGGTCCTAGTCCTGAAACCTGGAGGGGGGTGTAAAGTGGCACGTACTCCTGTGTGGCATCTGTGTATGAGCCCCAATACAGGCTTGGAGAGATGATGGGGCCAGCACATCCTGAAAAAGCTCACAGTCTTCGAGGAGATAAACATAACAGATAAATGAATGTTTAATGCTACCCTCCCATGGACAGAATGGAGGGCAGGGGAATAAGATTCTGAAGGAGGCACCTGAACTCTTCCTGGGGTGAGGCCTGGGTGACACAGCTCCTGTTTCTGTCCCTATGCTCTCTTCAGAAAACTAAATTTCTCCTCAGAATGTCCTGCCCCCATTGGCTGTGGGGCTACTGTAAGAAGCTGCCATGTGTACACTATGACCCCGCCCCTGGCCTGGTATCAATGGTGACTGGTCCAGAGGTTCCCTAAGTCTGACTGCATGGGGTCCTTTCTTGGCAACCTGGAGACTAGAAGTGAAAAAGAGCAGACAGTCTCCTTGCCATGTGGAGCCTTGAAGTCTGAGCTGGGCACATTGGAAGCCATGTTTTAGTGGGAGGGGTGCAGAAGGAAGCAGCAGAAATGCACAGAGAAATGGAGGTAAAGGTGCTGGGGCTTCCAGTCCCTACCCCAACTGCTTTCTCACATTTCTTGAGCTGTGATGCACCTGGAATGGGACGATTATCTGGAGGTGGAGTGTTTCAGTGGGTCTTGGAGGATGCACAGGAGTTTATAGAGTGGAGACTAGGGAGAAAGGCTCCTCTTCTCTGAGTAAGTCAACTGGCACCAAAAGGGGCAAACGTCTCTTTGGGGGTGGGGGAGTCGGCCATGTAGCCAAAGGCTGGGGTGCAGACTATGGGCTAAAGTTCACAGTACTGCCCTGACTTTGTCCAAGTAGGCATTCTCTGCAGATTCCATGGTAACCATCTCATTTCTGCCTCGCTCCCAGAGCTGAGTCTGTGAACAGCCAGAATGCCTTGAGCACCCTGAACCTCCAAGACATGTCCAAGCACCACCCCTTCTTCTACCCATTCTAGAGGCCCCTGTCCACCCCTGCTGTCCTCCACCCCAACCATATACATGCACCTGGCACTCATGCATTTGCTGCTTCGAGATGCTCTCCCTGGTCGCATTCTCAGTTGCAAGCTCATTCTCAGCACATCCATCCATTAGCTTGTGCATGTTTTATTCATTTTTTCATATAAGTCTCTACTCATCAAATATTTACTGAGAACCTGTTACGTGCCTGACTTGCTGATTCGTTCCCCGGTGCCCACTCTCTGAAAGTGTGATCGCAGCGCCCCCAGCACCAGAGTCACCAGGCTTGCCTGTTCAAAATAAAGAGCAGCCCAACCCTCTGCCACCATCACCCAAGGACTATGCCCTGGCACAGGCTCTGCGCCGCCAGTGTGCACCTCAGTTTGAGAACTGCTGGCCTCGGGTGCTGCAGAGCCAGCATTGCTCCTTCTCCTCATTCTCACTATTCATGCCTGCCCCCATTGACCCTCAGAGATTCCAGGAAGGGCTCAGAACCACATTACATGGAGCCTGGATTCCTCTCTTAATAGCCTTGTGGTCTTATTTCTGCTCTAAGAGCATTAAATATATATAATACATACAAAGATAGATAGATAGATAGATAGATGATAGATAGATGATGATAGATGTAATACACACATACACACTTTTACTTCGAATCTCTGAAGGTCTTCATGAGCACTTCTTAGAAAAGCTGCCCCAAGAAAGGGGACTTAAGTGGGGGTGTACAGGGCAATGCTGATGAAGGTCCCAGTGCAAACTAATTTTTATACCCAGTCCCTCCTGGGCCACTTGACTCCCTTGCCTGTGTGAAGGCTGTACTCTTTTCTCTCCTGGGAGATGTATTTGGCCAATTAAAACCTGGGTTCCACAGTGAAGTAACAGTCGCCTGCTTATCTCCCACCCACCCAGGGCTATCACAGACCACACTGTTCAGTCCTAGAACTGCAGGGTAAGAGAGGAAGAATGGCTGAGCAGCCAGTCTCTGGGTCCCAGTCTGGGATCCTGCAGCTCTTTTGGCCTCATGACACCGGGCTCTGCTCTGAAGGCCAGGCCCAGACACTACCCCAGAGCCTGAGCCACACTGGTCCCAGCTTGCAGTCTGTGCTGGAAGTTTGGCTCTTCAAGGCTCCGTAAATAGCCGGATAGCACGGACCCGCTGCAGGAGCAGGGCCAAAGGCAGATGCTTTTCTAGGTATTGATCTGTTTTCCAAGGCTTCTCATCTCTGCACCATGAATCACCAGATATGAGAAGGGCGGCCCAACCACACAGCTAATGAGAAGAGAGAGCATGCCAACCAAGAGCAGCCTACTGCTAGTGCTGAGGCACCTGGATTAACCTGAACTTCTCGATTTAATGTGCTCACAGATCTCCTGGGGAGTTTTGTGAAAATCAGATTATAATGCAGTAGATTGGGTAGGGTCTGGGAATCTGCATTTCTAACAACCTTCCAGGTGAGGCTGGTGCCGCTGGCCCACAGAGCTCAACTTGGATGGAAAGGGGCTACCCTACTGGAAGGAGGAACTTATCATCACTCCCATTTTCACAACCTGCAAGGAGTCACAGAGGCAGAGCGAGGGTTTGTACTCAGGACTGTGGGCTCCAAGGCGAGAGCTCATGACCACGGAGCCAAGATGCCTATCCCTGTCACCCTCCAGGCCTTGCCACAGCCTCGTTGTTTCTATGTCTGCCATCACAGGTGCCAGCTGGACGGTGGAAGAGAAAATGAACCTCCCTCTTAGCCAATGCAGGCCCAGGGCCTGGTGAGTGGGGGAGGCTTTGTGCAAAGAACAAGATGCCCTTTCCCCGGGTGGGTCAGCGCCTTGCCAGGGCACATGGGATTCTAGCCCGCTCAACCCTTGACCATGACGACGCCTGAAATTAAAACTGCACAGTCCTCCGTGGGAGGCCCTGCTCCCCAGCACTTCAGCAGGAGGTGGCGGATCCTAGAGTGAAGAGCAAGGAAGGGCTTTGGATTCAAACAGACCTGAGTCTAAATTCCGTGATTACCACTTAGTGGCGACCTTGAGCAAGTGACTACACCTCTCCAAGACTATTCCACATTTGGAAAATGGGGAAATGCCCACCTGCCTCACAGAATTGCTGTGACATATGGACTCGGAGCCCTTCAATGCTGGCAGATTGAGCACTGGATAGATGAGCAAGCCAGCAAGGCGCTCAGGAGCCCGGCTGGGGCAGTCTGCCCGTGACGGGGATGGTAGGATTGAGAAGGAAGGGGAGGACATCCAAATAGCCCTGCTTTGCCTCAGGACCCACTCTCATGGGCTCAGCCCAGTGAGCACTGCCCTGGCCCGCCAGGCCCGCACCAGGTGCCTGCCAAGCACAACAACTGCCAGCACTACAGGTTGGTCCCCAAATGGATTCGCTTGGGGGCAGAAGGGTCTGGCAGCTCGAAGGTAGTTTCTGGGATGAGAGAACTGACAATAAGGTCTTCTTTGTGGGCAGCATTAGAGCCCAAAAGACCCGAGTTTGAATCCTGATGCTCTGAGCCCTGAGTTGGGTGGGCCTGGCTGGCCATGTCCCTTGTGGAGCCTCACTTGTCCTGAGGCTGCTAAATGGGGCTGCCGTGATTCCTGGAGCCTTGTGCCTGGCACAGACCATGTGCTCAGTGCAGACTGAGTTGCTACCATCTGCACCTTTAGCTCACCAATGGCCTCTCCACCCAACCAATGAGCTGCCCTCACTTGCCTCTCCCGCACATCTACATCCAACCCATTGGCAAGTCCTGTCCTCTTGACCTTCAAATGGGTCCTGAGTCAGACCAACGCTACCAAGGTTAGCATCGTCTTCCCTGGATCATCACCACAGCCCCCAGCAGCTGCCCCTTAGATAGCACTGGCCAAGGGAACATTCTGTGATGGTGGAAATCTTCTGCATCTGCGCTGGCTAGTGAGTGCTTGAAATGTGACCATTGTGACCTAAATTTTCAACGTTATTTCTTTGTAATTAATTTCTGTTTAAATGGTCACGTACGGCTAGCGGCTATCAGATTGGAGGTTAGACTATTCTCCATCCAGCAGCTGAAGCATGCTTTTAAAGACAAAGTCCGATTGTGTCCCTGTTTGCTCACAAGCCTCCAATGGGTCTCTTCTTACTCAGAAGAGAGTCGAGAGCCCTGGCCACGGCCTGAAAGCCCCGCCCCCAGCCTGGGGCCTGCGGCCTCCACTCTCTCCAGCCTTAGCCCCTACCATCCTCCTCCTCCTCGCTCGCTCTGGTCCGGCCCCACTGGCTTCGTTATAGTTGCTCAACCAAACAGTCCCATCTGCACAGGACCGGACATGTGCTGTGCCCAACACACAAACTTTCCCTAAATATCTTGTCAGTTCCCCTAATTTAAAACTCTGTCCAAATGTCTTCCTTGACCCCAGGAAATGACACTTTAGTCCCCTGTGCCTCACCTCCTCATGCCTTGTTTCTCCAAAACACCCATGGCCACCTGAAGTTTCATGTATGTGTTACATGTTTATTCTCACCTTCCTTACCAGAATGCAGGATTCATGGGAACAAAGATTTTGCCTGTCAACTCACCCCTGCATCTCCTCCATAAAGACAAATGAAAGACTCATGGGTAAGATGCCCAGCGCCCAGCAGGTGCTCAATAAACGACCATGTGGCTGCTGTAATAATCAGTTTTCATCATTATTCCTGTCTCAGCCTCAACCAGTCGAAGTTCAGAGCTTGATATCACATTGCCTGGTCCACACAGCCAGGCCTGGTGTTCCCTTTAAATAAAAAAAACAACAACAAAGGAACAACACCCTCTTCTCTGCCTAGCATGCCCTGCCCCTGGGTGCCAGGAAGGTGGAAGCCCCACACCAAAGAAGGAAATCCTGGTGGCAGCTGGGCAGCAGGTGGGACTCACTGGCCTGGTTGCCGGGTAACCCTACCCCATCACTCACAAACATGGACAGCAAGGTTCCGCCGGGAAGGGCTGTGTATTCTACATGGCCATCTTATCTGCTGGCCTCACCGCCACGTCTGTGCCTTGCTTTCAAAAGGACAAAGCACTGGAGAAGCAAAACTGATGGGGATCAGCCACAATCCACAGGCCTGGCACCTGCAGGGGGGAAGGACAGCGAGCTCAGGTTCCTGAGGCCTACTGTGCAGGGCCCACTGGCAGCAAGCTCTGGGCCACCTTGTGCACTGTGGTGGTGTGGGCTTAAATGAGATAATGCAAAAGAGGTGCTTCCTGTGGCGCCTGGCACCCTGAGAAGCACTCAGTAAACATTAACTGCTGCTGTGGTTATTATTTCTATTCTTCTGGGATATGCCAGGGCAGCCTGCCTGGCTGGCCCTGCTTCCACCTCTACAAACCCATTCCCTGTCTTTCCCTCCCTCACTCAAATCCAGATTTCCCTGCCTCGACACTGTTGGCATTAGGGGCCGGATCATTCTTTGTGGGGACTGTCCTGTGCATGGACGGCTGAGCAGCATCCCTGGCCTCTGCCCATGCTTGCCCACTCCCCTCCACATAAGGCTGGCCTCACCTCATCCTCAAGTCTCCACTCAGAATAACTTCCTGGAAAGATGCTCACCTCAGTGCACAAAGCAGAGCCCACACAACCCAGAGCCCTAGAAAGTTCCCCAGTTTTAGCACAATGAGGATTATTCAGAAAGATGACAAATCAAGAATATTCTCTCTCTCTCTCTCTCTCTCTCTCTCCCCCCCCCTTCCTCCTTTCCTCTCTCTCTCTCTCTCGAGAGAGAGACACCTGCATAGAGCCCTAACCAGGGATCAAACCTGCAACCTAGGCGTGTGCCCAGACCAGGAACCCATGGCCTTTGCTGCATGAGATGACACTCCAACCAACTGAGCCACACCAGTCAGGGCTATATCCAAAAATATTAACAGTACCACCTCTGGGTTGTGGAATTCCAAGTGATTTCTGTTTACTTTGTTTTTGCTTTATCTCCTATAAACAGGTATTTTGTTTACTTGTTTTTGCTGCAGAAGTTAAATTAAAAAAAACACCAACACAAATAAAGGCATTTCACACAGAAAGAAAAATGCTAGTATTATTATTAAGAGCCCAGTGAAGTAAAAAACAAGCTCCCAATGAAGGCAGTCGAGATTGAGATCTTTCATGATCTTAAGTGTGCCAAGACTGTACAGAACTCTGAGCCATCTTAGGTGCTGTTCCTTCTGCCCACACACTTCCCGCCCAGCAGGCCCTGACTTGCCTCAAGCCTCAGATTAACTAGCACTTACTCCTGGAAGCCTTCCCTGACCACTCCCACCCAGACCAGACAATCCCCCCCTTTTAAAAACTCTTTAATTTAAAAATCATTTTAGATTTACAGAAAAGTTGCAAAGGTAGTACAGGGAATTCCAGTGAATTCTGGTATACCTCTCACTCAATTTCCCCTACTGTTAACATCTTCATAACCACAGATCATTGGTCACAACCTAGAAATCGGCACTGAAACATGACTGTTCACTGAAGTCCACACTGCATTTGTCCTCCACTACTTCCCCACAATGTCCCAGTGCCTGCCCGTTACACTGGTTGTCATACCACCCTCTCCTCCTCTGGTCAGGAACAGCTACTCGCACTTTCCTTGCCCTTAAAGATCTAGCCAGTTTTGAGGAGCCTGGCACCCTTCCCCTCTGAGGGCGTCATGAGTTAAGGCAGCCCACGGGGCACAACTTCCAGCTCATCACTAGGTCTGCATTTTCAGAGGAACAAAGGCTAAAGACAGAAAAGTTGGTGATTCGACCTATTGGGGGAATTGTACTCAAGTTTTAAGAGAAGTGAATGACAGCCACAAGGAAGTCCCTATTATTTATAACAAGGTTTACCTAGTTGTCATCTTCACAGCTCCAACTGGTAGGCATTACTGACCCATTTTAGAGATGAGGAAACTAAAGTTCAGGGAGAACAATCACTTGGCTGGAAACTGGCTCCCCCGGTGAGGGCAGATTGTGAACAGCTCAATGGCAATAACTGGCACCAGGAGTTCTGCCTCTGTAGTTCATGGTCAGAAGTATTAGTGCATAAGGGGGGGAAGAGGTATCTTGGGGTCTTTGAGGTGGAGACAGCCATTCTAAGGCCCTGGGGATGGAAGGAAGGGCCAGAGAAGCAGCCCTTCTTTTAGCACTGTCCACATCAAAACTCCCTCCTGGATTTCACATTTCTTGTCTCTTAATTTTTGAGCTTCTTCCCTACCACCAGTTTTATTTACACATCCATGGAAAGTTCCAGCAACAGTCCAACATGTGCTCCAAAGGCAACATAGCCCCACTGTACATGCACCAGAATTGGAGGTGCTATGTGACCTTGGGCAAGTTGCTTCACCCCTCGGAGCGTCAGTCGTAGCAATGTAGGGTGGAAGGCAATGTATGTGCTGCCAGGGTCGCTGTGTTCCTTAAATGACATCGTGGCTTGGGAGCACCTAGAGCAATGGCAGGCACGAGTGGCTATGTGGAAAGCTGGGGGGATCTGAACCAGTGGGCAAATCAGAGGGGCAGGCTCATGTTCACGACAGGGGGCAAGGAAGGTGAAGTACACCTGTCTAGTTATCACTCCCAGGCCTTGTTCCCAGCTCGGTGCCTGTCCACACTCTGTCTGGCAGGCCCTTTCCACTTAGGGATCTGGGGCCTGCAGAGTCCCACTCAGATCTGCCGGGGACCATTACACCCTGGGAGGGCTAGCCACGATGTTAGTTAAGTCTGTGGGGTTACCATCTCCTGGGTCTCCCACCAGAGTGGAGGTCTGTTCCCCAAAGCTAAATCAGGAAGGGAAAAGTGCTCTCACCTAGGCCCAGGGGAACCCTGCTTTCCGCTGAGCCACTCTGACCACTCTGGAGAAAAGGGAACCGTGGATATTTTTTTCCGTGTTGCTCCGTCACGTTTTTCCCCTCCCTGGGTGATGCCCGCTGCTTATTATAACTGTGATAACATGGGAAACATCTCTTGTGGTTTTCTACAAGAGGCGAAATGGCAGGCTCTCTCCTTCCCTGTGTTGAATGCTGCAGACCTGAGATGAGGTCTTTCGGTGTGGGTGGCTCCCTGGGGCTAGGAAGCAGGAATGCAGGGGTGAGGCACCCTCCCACTGCAGCAGTGTGCTAAGGAGGGCTCTTCAGAGACTGGGGAATGCCCAATGCTGCCTGCTGTCAGGGCTTCAATCTGCTGAGGGTTTAGGGGAAATGCAAATATATTTTTAAACTGCTCTCATTTCTTGAGTGCCCACTAGGTGCTAGCAGCTGTGCTAGGCAAGTGCTCTATGCTTTGGTTGGGTCTCTCGGAGTCTTGCCACATATTACAATTATCTCCATTCTGCAGACAAGGAACTAAGTAAGGCCTTGAGAAATATAAACTGTCCTGACCAGGGTCAAATGGCCAACGAAGTGGCTACAGGAAGAAAGATACCTGTATGGGCTGGTGACTGAAGAAAATGAGAATGTGCAATGACCACCCTGAGTCAGAGAGCACACATTTGGAGGTCAGGGTGAGATGAATTAGATCAGATGGTGCTATTTGCAAACCACATCTCAAACACCAGGAAGTGTGTTATGAAGAATTCTGCAGCTGCATCTGGGCTCGGCAGGAAAGTGGTGATTGATTACTGATGTCTGTCCTGAACACAGTAGTGGAAGTGGTAGACCAGATGCCACATTTATCACCACACATCTACCATGCATCCTCCTGCTACAGGATGTTTCTGTGAATCTTCCTGCTCTTTAGCTTCCCCTTGCATTAAGTAAGCTCCAATATAGAATAATAGGTAGAAATGCCTTTTAAAGAGGAAGATATTTTCTCTGAATGTTAAGCTAGTTAGTGGCATTTGTTAATTCAGAGGTAAAGCTTAATTCTTATAGTAAAGTTAGTTTCATTAACCTATACTTATTAGGCACTGATTGTCTCTGTTCTCACTTAGCAAGGGGACAATTAACTTAATAGTTATTTAATATGGTTGCTGGGAATGCACAGAGCGAAAAGTACAGGGGCCACATCACACCCGCCAGTAGGGCACTCTCCCTGGCGAGGACTTGATTCTGACGTGGAAAATTACCTTCCTGTCCACAGCCGCTGGACACACTTGCACAGTGACTCCGGTGCCCAGGAGGGTGTTAGACGCTGAGGAATGTGAGCCTAAGATATAAAGGGGACTTTGGGAGGCTGCAGCACACGAAGCCAAGGGTGGTCGCTCTGCCAGCGATTTGTCTCTCTTTGCTAATTAGAAGCTCATGCCTCATTCTTTGATTTTTCTACCCCAAAGAGGAATCTTGGCCATGCTGCCTATAGCTTTTGGCAAGGGCGACAACACAGGAAAGAGAAGACGCAAATGGCATGTCCAGGGCTGAGAGGGATGGTGTGTTTGAAGCTGACAGAGTGCACCCAGCTTTTATCTCTAGGCTGTACTTAGAGGTCTCACTCTCCCCTTTGGTGAGCAACCTCACCCACCGCCTTGGGGGGGGGCCCCGGCGTGTGACAGTCGCCTCCCCTGTCTGAGGCTGGCACCAGGACCTGCAGTGGGGTTTGTTTGGACTATATGTTCTTCATCAGGAGGAGTCTGAGACAATCTCCCTTTCTGGCCAGAGGAGGAGGAAGGCATCTCTGAGGCCAGAGCTTCCCCCAGTGCAAACAGCTGCACCCAGCCTGTCCGGCCCAGCTTTCAACTTTGTTGCTTTTGCAAATATGGTCCCAGGTCCTATTTCCCACATCCCTGCAGCCAAGTCCAGCCAGCCTCCTGGAGGCATGGTCGGCTCCCGAGCCAGAAACCAGGGGAGACCACGGTGAGGAGAAAGCTAATCCCACCTTCTAGAAAAGCAGCAGGCAAAGGGGTGGGGAACAGAGAAGATGCAATCAGGACAGACAAAGCGAGGAGTCCCTGTCAGAAATATAGGGAACTCGGCATGGGTGCTGGGACCAAGCGGAAGAACCAACCCATCTTTATTTATAACTCTGATTCCCCAGTTCACGTCCCTACCACCTCCTCATTCCTCAATCACAACTGACAAGTCACTCCTCATCTCCCTGAGGAGACTGGACCACCTGGTAAATGTGCCCATGAAGCTCCTGTTGACCATCGGTCTCCCCTCTGGAATAGACTGGTAACTCCATGAACACAGACGTACGTCATCATCCCCAAACTCCACACAACATCTGGTTGGAAATGAGGGACAATGGAGGTACAACAGAGGGACGGTGGGGGAGACAGAGAGATAGGAAGAGAGAGAAGGGGAGAAGGGAAGTCACTTGGTTTCTCATATTAGGGCCGGTCGTTGCAGTCCCCCAAGATGTCATCATCCTAATCCCAGGACCTGTGCATATGTGGCTTTACCTGGACAAAAGTCTTTGCAGATGTGATTAAGTTAAGGGCCTTGAGATGGGGAGATGATCCTGGGTTACCCACGTGGCCCATGTCATCACAAGGTCCTTAGAAGAGGGAGGCAGGAGGGTCAGAGGCAGAGGAGGAGATGTGTACACAGGAGCAGAGGTCAGAGTGATGCCACCACAAGCCAAAGAATGCAAGTGCCTCAAGCTGCTGGAAAAGGCAATAGCCTACAGAGGAAACAGGGCCCTGCTGACACCTTGATTTTAGCCCAGGGGACCCATTTTGGACTTCTGACCTCTAGAACTATGAGATGCTAAATCCGTGTGGTTTTAAGCCACTAATTTTGTGGGAATTCGTCACAGCAGCCATAGGAAACCAAAATACCCACCCACAACACTCTTGGTACCTCTAATCAGTGATCATCAGCCCCACTGAACCCACGAGCGTGATACGACAGACATTACAAACAGCCACAGGGCACTGGTTTCATCATTTCCCAGTATGTGAAGGATGAAGGCTTCTGCCCCTTGAGCCAAGTCATGGCTACACGACTGGTTCTGCACAATCAAAAGGACTGCACTGCCAGCGCTGGGTTCCAGTCCTCCACCCCTGCCCCAGAGACCCCTGAAGCTTCCTTCGGATGGAGGTGACTGCATCACCAAGTGGGAGAACCTCCGCTGGCAGCCCCTTGCACACAGCCCGTGTAGAGCAGGTGCCTGCTGACCCTCCGTGGACATGAAGGACATGTCAGCCAAGCAAGAGGAAACCTTCTAAGGCCCCGGGAGGACTGGGGTCATTTTACGGCAGCACAACCTGCCCATCCTGATGAGGGACCCATTTAGGGAAGCAGCAGCTGCCAGCCACATGCATGTGGTGGACACAACCACTTGAGGGGTCTCAGCATCTCTGGAAGCAGATGCCCCCGTGGCCACAGGCCCCTGGAATGTTCCCAGGTCCCTGACAATTTCTACCTTAGACGGGAAGTTCTCCTCACTCGCGGGATGACCATGAAGTGAAATCACTTCTCCCAGACACAGTAGGAAAGGGGAAGATGGCGCAGCTTCCCAACCGCCCACACATCCCACAGCCGCCCGCAGCCACCTGCCGGCAGGCCCGGGGTGGCTGGTCCTTTGTGCCTCCTCCTGGGCACCCACAAGTGTCTCCTCATCTCTCTGCGCCTCTGCCAGGCCCTCTGCCATGTCTGTGGCTGGGATTCCAGGAAGCCACTGGGTATTTTCAGAGCTTTATTGTCCCATTTGTCTCTTGCTAATTAGCTAGGAGTGACTAATCAGAAAACAGTGGGGAGGCAGAGAAAATACTTCCATTTTCTTGGCTTTTAGTTGCCTGTGGTTACTGAGAATGCTCTGGATTTATCTGATGGAGCTAGGGCGTGGGATTTTCTTTGTCCTGTCCTGGGCAAGCCAGGGTCTCCGGAATCCCTGACCTCAGCCTTCTAGTAATTTCTAACTCTAACCAGGAGAGCTGTGGAAGCACAAATAGCCCCAGTGAATTCTGGCCTCTCCTGGCCCCGGAGGCCATATGACTGGGCCATGCTGAGAACATGGAGGGTGGTACAAGACTTGTCTCCATGGTCCTACTCAAGGCTGTCAAGGTTTCAGAACCAAAAGCGGGAGGGGCAACTAAAGTCCCCATTGCTCTCTCCAAACCTGAAAGGACGTGTCACCCACCCTTCTCCCAACCAGGCTCTCAGCCACACACACATCTGTTATTCATGATCCTCATCAAAACCTCTCAAAGTTCCTGTCTTTTTATTCTCCCATTTCACAGACGTGAACACTGAGGCATGACTAGCCTGGGATCACATAACAAATAACTGGAAAAGCTGGGTGTCAAACCTAGGTCTCTCTGTATCCACCATGAAAGAAGGGCTAACACTAGCATGTACTAGGTGCCTGGCATGTATTATTTCTGTCCTACAACAATGGTGTGGAGTAAGGGACATAAGTGTACAACACATATGCATGCCA
Organism: Murina feae; assembly: GCA_004026665.1. Taxonomy (NCBI): domain Eukaryota; kingdom Metazoa; phylum Chordata; class Mammalia; order Chiroptera; family Vespertilionidae; genus Murina; species Murina feae. Next base: position 40,199 of record PVJC01000187.1, read on the forward strand.
CATGCATACATGTAAATAAGCACACACAGATACACATTTACACATGCACATATGTATACACACGTTTAAGTAGGCACATAGGCACAGACATGCACACTCTTAAATGCGTATGTGTACATGCATACACACGTGCATATGCTAATATATACATGCATGCACACACATACATATGTAGACACACAGTTTCTCAACACGGAGGTGGATGAGGACACAGTCACCCTCCAGGGAGGGAGGGAGGCAGCCAGCACCCTGTGACCAACTGGCGCACAGGCCCTGCTCCAGCGCCGTCGGCTCAGACCGCCAGGTTTAGCAAAGTCCTGTCCTTGCCACCTTTGCCCTTTGGGGGTAATTTCATCACTGACGGTGATTTCCAAAGATAATAAATAAACAAGGAGGCCTCAGTCCTCTGCCTCTCAGGGCCGCTTCTTCAAAACCCCACCCCACCCCTACATACACACAAGTGTATGTACACACACACTCTAAAAGCCCCAGCCCTGAGAGTCCCCCAGATGGGGCAGTTTCTTGGGGGGCACACAGCAGACCGGGGCTGGCAAGTGAAAGAGGGAAGAATCCACTTGAGAATAATTTCACAAAAGCCCTCAGCACGGTTCCTGACCTCTCGGTAATAAAAGTCCAATGAAGAAAGAGCAGATGTGAAATGAACACCCCGCATTTGCAAGGCTGGCATTTTCCAGGGTAAAGTTCTGACTACCGAATGATTTACCAGCTCAGCCAGGTTAATCATTGCCTAAGAAGTACAAATGCCTCCCTCCAGCCCTCTACCTGGTGCCCTGGTGCTACTGCAGGTCAAGCATGTCAGGCACGTCAGGTACCAGCTGGGGGTCAGAGACTCTGCCCTCCCACCCTCTGTGTCCAGCATGGAGGGTCTGGTCAATCATCAAACCAGTCTTTTTCACTGACCATCTACTTTGCGCTCAGCCTTGGGCTGGGCCCTTTCCTTCTAGGTCAATAATAACACGGAGTTAATGGCTGAGTGCGCAGGCCCACGTAGACAGACCTGGGTTCAAATCCCAGCACTGACAGTTCAGCTCTGATACCAGCTGGTTCTTCACCTGTAAAATGGGTTGCTACTAGAACAAAATGAAATGATGTGTGTTACACAGGGGTTCCCAGTTGCGTACACTTAGCAATGTCTGGAGACATTTTTGGTGGTCACAATGCAGGCAAGAGCCACTGGCCTCTAGTAGGTCCTGACCAGGATGCTGCTAACATCCTTCCACGCCCAGGACGGTCCCCACCACAGAGAAAGATGGAGCCTCGCATGTCTGTACTAGGGGTGAGAGCCTGGTGTAAAGGGTGAAACAGTGCCTGGCTCAAGGTAAGCGCTCGGTAACGTCAGCTGCTCTGCTTATCTCAAAACTGTCCCACAGCCCTAGAGAGTCCTGACGCTGGACTGCAGAGTAGGAAGTTGGGATTAGAGAGGTTGTGATTTGCTCAGGTGACAGGAAAGAGCAGAGCTGACCGGGCCGCCTATACCCACCAAATCCTTTGCCTTCCTTCTTTCCCATGACACTCGGAGCTAAGGCACAAGCTGGTCCCAGGCCCCAGGGAGATGCAAATCCCCCTTGCTGCCCCCGAATCTCAAGCCGGCCCCTCTGCTCCTCCTTCCTTCTGCAGTTCCACAGAGGGAAGGGGGCTGTTTCCTGAATTGTTTCCTTGGGCTCTGAATGGACTGACGCCTGTGTCTGGACTCTACAACTAGCTCAAAGCAGATACTTCCTTCCCCTTCATCCCTCCCTCCCTCACCCCCTACCTTTTGCCCAAGAAGGCAGTGTGTCCCTAAGAGAAAGATGCCCACCCCAGCCCTGAAAACCAGATCCTCCTCTGAGCTGACTGGGTGAGACCCTGGCTATGGACCCTCCACCCGCACACCCAAGGAGGGAGTCTGTGTCGAGAGGTGGCAAGGGATCCTACAATAGCCTGTATGGCCTGGTCTCTGTCTACCTCCAGCACACACATTCCACTCACAGCCAAAACACACACACAAAGTCTGCGACCAGCCACACTGAACACCTTCTGTCTCTCCAGCCTCTTCTAGAAGCCAGGCCTTAACACACGCTCCTCCTCCTTCCCAGGGCACTGTGCCCCTGCCCTCTGCCACATACTTCTTCATGCAACTTAGACTTTACTGAAACATCCCTGCCTCTGAGGGCCAGGCTTGGCTGCCCTGCTTCTGTGTGCCCACATCTCAGAACACGCTGTCCAGTATGTGATAGAATACGCGCTCGTCTTCACCCATGACTGTGAGAGAGTGGCCTCCAAGGGCAGAGGGGCTTTCTGAGCACTTTGTGTTGCCAGCCTAGAGCAGTGCTATCCACACAACCTTCCGCGATGACAGAAATGGTCTGCATCTGTGCTGTGGCACAGGAACCGTTACCCACACGTGGCTATGGAGCATTTGAAATGTGGCTGGTGCGCTTGAAGAATTGAATTTTTCACTTTAATTAAATTTGGATCACCACATGTGGCTGGTTGCTACCATACTGGACAGCGAAGGTCCAGAACAATGCCTAGGGCAACGGGCTCACTACCCACTGGCTGAATGAACGAATCAATGAACGAGTGGTGTTAATTTCTAACCATCTGATATCCATCTTCTCCAGTAGGGTGAGCTTCCTGAGGGCAGGCTGCAGTTCGTTTTTTATCATCACTATATTCCCACTGTTTTATATGGTTCTGGGGAGAATAAGTGAATGTAAAAGTCATTCTATGCCCTCAAAATAAATAAATACATGCATGCATGAATGAGTGAGTGAATGGTCTGCAACTTGGACTCTTTTTTCCTTGTCCAACAAGCCTAAAGAAAACTGACACAAAGGAAAGCAGTCCTGTTCTGGGATGATTTGTGGATATCTTTCCAGCCCATTTCCTCCTCGCTAAAGTGACCGTCCGTCCCGCACATCCTGGATTCTGTCACTCCTGGTGTCAGCAGTGAGACTCTGCGACTAGCAAAGGAGGCATCCTTTCTCCAGTGTCCTTCCCTCTCGCCCCCATGCTGTGCGAGAAGCAGGGAGCGTCTGTTTGTTCTAGACTCAGAGGAAAGGATTAGGGCTCTTCATTCCTCTGGGGCTGCCATTCCCTGCCTCTCTGCTCAGGTGGCAGGGCCCCCAGGAGATTTCAGAAAAAATTATAACTCATAAGAATGAGGATGAATGTGAGATTCTATTATAAATCAAATGCCTTTCTTCCCTGACTGCTGGCTGCGATGTTCTCTTAACACCGTTATTCACTACAAGCGTCATCTGTGCTGCTCCCCCCTCCACCCGACCCACTTCCTTCCGATGTAGGTCACAGCGGAATCTCCCTGCGTTCCCCAGGTATGCCTCCAGTGAGGGGGGTGGCACCACCTAAGACAAAATTAGGAATCCTCTTACAAGCATATAAGGACCCTATGCTCTCTCGTGCAGCTGAGACCGAGACTTGCAACGGTAGATGGAAATCCTGTGCAAAGAACCTGGGGCACATGGGGGGGAGGCCGGGCAGGCAGGGCAGCTCCTGTGCCCAGGAAAGTTGGGCAGCTAGAGCTTGGAAGCCATCATTGCATGGAAACACTGCCAAGGAGGGTTTGGTGTCCAGAACAGAAGCAAATCAGTCAAGTGGGAACTGGCCGTACTTTATGGTGAACATCTTGGGCCCACCACATAATTGTGTGTGACCTGGGGCAAGTTGCTTCTCCTCCCCGAGCCTCGTTTTCCACCTCTAAATGAGGTGATAAAAGCTAGCGTCCACATCACAGAGTGGTGTGGATTAAATGCATTCATAGAGGAAAAGTGCTTAGCATGGGGCCTAGCACAGAAAAAGCACTCAATACATAAATATTATTATTGATGTTCTTTGCCAGAGTCACTTTTAGCCACACAACATAAGCATCTCACTATGAACCTGAGCTTCTTCTGCTCCTTCATTCTGATGAGCACTGAGCATGGATCCCCCGTCAGGCACTGGGCCGGGTGCTGGTGACAGGTCAGACTCTGCACCTACTCTCAGGGCCAGGACACTTGCTGGGATGATGGATGCATGAAAGCAAACACAACTGTGCATGTGGGAACTGTGTCTCACAGGGGTAGGGAGGCTACGGAGCCCAGCGAATGGAGGACTCGGCCTGGGCTGTCCTGGGAGGTTTCACACTGTGGGAGCTAGGCTGGGAAAGAGGAATGAAAAGGGATCCTGGCGGTGGGCCTGGCATCTTCAAAGGTCTAGAAGTGTCTAAGACCATGGGCTTTGGGGGCAAGTACAAAAGGCTGTTTGTGGCTGGGGCAGAGGGTGCCTGGTAAGGAACTGGCAGGAGATGAAAATGAAAGGATTGAGTTGGGGCCAAATCTGGCCTTCTCTGCCAGGAAAATAAGGAGTTGAACTTTGTCCTGTGGATGACAGAGGGTTTTCAGTACCATTCATAAAGTTACTCAACTCTGGAGATAGGGACCACACCCCCTCCACACATACACAAATACACATGTACACACTCAGGGAGGCCTGGCTCCCTGCATTAAACCCAGAGCAGAAATGGGAGCCCCTAGGCTCCAAGATACAGCAAAGAGGATGTGTTCTGAGAGCCACATAGAGGCCTGGGAAGCCAGTTTCAGGCTGCTGGGAGGAGGAGATGTTTACATACAAGAGGTTTCCTGCACATGCACGTATGTGCATACACACATAGACTCACATGTACACATACCCCTTGAGGACAGGATAGTGCCACAGGTAATCTTTTCAAAGCACTGCCTTCTCACGCCAGATCTATCACATGTGCACCAAAGAGACTTTGAAATAAAAACTCGGCATGTTTCACTTTCACAACTGTCCAGCCTGGGCCTCGATTCATAACCAAACGTCCTCCCCTCTCCACCAACACACATTTGAAAAGGAAGTGTGGGTCTGTCTCCAGGAATCAGAGCCTCTGTGCAGGAGGTGGCAGTGATCCGGGAACCCTGCGAAGGGTGGAATCACCGGGGTGGGTAACCTCACATGGTGCCGCCCACACGTCTCTCTTCTTCCTCCCTCTGCTGAGCTGATGGGCTGCTTTTCGTTTGTTTGCTAATCTCGCTCGAGGTTATTTTTTCCACTGATTTTTAGAGAATGGAAAGGAGGGGAAGAAAGAAAGAGAAACAGCGATGTGAAAGAGGATATACATCGATTGGTTGCTTCCCACACACGCCCCAACCAGGGTGGGGATCAAACCTGCAACCCAGGTGTGTGGGCCCTAGACTGGGAATCGAATCTGCAACCCTTTGGTGAGCAAGCTGATGTTCTAACCACTGAGAAACACCAGCCAAGGCTGATGGGCTGTTTTCTAAGGAGAATGGTTACCCCAAGGGCACTCTTTCACAATGATGTGTTATGACAGGTGGATGTAAATAAAAGTCTGCTAAGTTGCAGTCCAAGTGAGAGAAACCTTTTCCTCTGCAATATGGTTCATACCAGCAATTAGTTCAGCAGACCCTTTTCCTAGAGAGAAAGTAGACGTTGAAATGGAAGGGACTTTAGGGGTCATAGCTGGACTGGAGGAAGTCAATGTTTAAACAATGAATGCAAACTTAGTTATTTCCTTGGAAGGAGAGACTGACTGAGACAAATAAGGATTTCTCGTTGTCCCAGAGAATTAAACCCCGTCTTTATTAGGCATGATATGGAAGTCAGTAACTGTTCTAAAATAATAGCCTGTTTTATCCTCATACTAATTCTAGATGGGGAAACTGAGGCGCAGAGCAAAAGCCAGAATCAGAGCACAGGCCATTTAGTTCCAAGGGTCAGACTCTTTCCCCACAGCCCCACCTTCCTCTCGGCACATTGAGCCCTGTCGCTGTGCTAAGGCAAGGCAGGACAACACATACACTCCATAGGGCCCAGGACATCGGCCGAGTCCTGAGCGGCCCTGAACTTTAACATGGAGATGGCTGGCCAACGCAATGTCTGAGCAGTAAGCAGCAATCTATGGGGGTGGATGTGATTGTTTCCAAATGTTCTCATGGGGCCAACCAAGAAGGCACTCCAGCTATCATGTGGCCTTAGCTGTGATGGGGAAGGGGAGGGGAGGACATCAGGGCAAGACGGACACAAAGCTTGGCTTCAGGTGCCACTCTGTGCCATCTCAGAACAATACCTGTCTTCAGACTCCCCAAGCCTGACCCAGCCATCTATAAGATGGGTACACTGAGGGCCAGAGAAGTGAAGCAACTTCTCCAAGGCCACACAGCAAGCAATACACAGAACCAGCAGTGACATATGATCCCATGATGCCAGGCCTGTGTCTCCCCACCTCACAAATCCAAGTCAGCGGGGATCACAAAAACACTCTTTGGAATGACCCATGAATTTACCTTTCACTAGATCTAGGCCTGTGTCGCCCCACCTCCCCCCAAGAGCCAAGCCACAATCTGCCCTGTTGTAAAACACGCCTCCGTTGTTCTTCCACACTGGGAGAGTGGGGAAGTGGGAGAGGAGAGGGTGTGTTAGGACTGAATGTCTATGTGTGTCTCCCCCACCCCCGTTTATATGTTGAAACCCTAATTCCCAATGTGATGATATTGGTAAGTGGGACTTTTAGGTTTAGATAAGGTCATAAGGATGGGAGTCCCCATGATGTGATTAGTGCCCTTGTAAGAGGAAGAGGGGAAAAGCTCACTCTCTACACCACATGAGGATGCAGAAAGAAGGCAACCATCTGCAAGCCAGGGAAAGGGCCTTCCCCAGAAACAATCCCTGCTGGCACTCTGCTCCTGGACTTCCAGCCTCCAGAACTGTGAGAAATAATGTCTGCCATTTGTAAGTTTCCCAGTATAGGGTATTTTGTTAATGGCAGCCCCAGCATACTGAGACAGATGGAGAATATTGTCCTCAAACTAAGGCCCAGAAAACCACACTCATGCAGTCTGCTCTCCCAAATACGGAATAATTTTCCTGCTTCTCAAGGCCCAGGCTCCCGACGCTGGTACTCTCCTACTCCCAGTGCTTACACGGCCCCTGGCACACAAATGGGGCTTGAGAAATGCTCAGTGAACAACCAGGCCTAAGCACTGAGTGAATATCTGTGCACTTATCATCTGGTTCACAGATAAAAAACTGTTCCTGCCTCCACGAAGCTCTGAGCCTGGAAGTCTGCAACTCCAAAACCACCCAGCGCCAGCCTCCTTTAGAATGAATAATGTTCACACAAGTAATTCTGTATCTCAGCATCTTCCCACCACTGATCTGTGCACAGGAATCTCAGATAAGGATCTGCTCCTGTGCTGTGTCTAAAAGTGAAAAACGAGAAATAACCTTTCACATCCATCCAGGGAGGGTGGGGTTGGGGGAAGAACCATTTTATGGAATCTGATGTAGCAACCACAGCATGAGCTAGGTCCACAACTATCAGAACCACTGGCTGAGTGATGAACCCCAAATAAGGTATCATCATTACAAAATGAAACAGACACGTTACTTTTCTGAAAACATGTAAAATGTGTATCCACTCCTCATCTTTCGTAATTGGGTCAGGGCCTTTTCCTAGAAGATGACCCCCACCTCTGAAGTTTCCTCTTTCTCACATAAACCCCAGCTCCTCGCAAATGACCATTTATAACTCTGGTTTCTTTAAAGACTTCACAAGGTCTTTAAAGCCATCTGACTGCTCCCGCTTCTCCCCACTCCCTCACATCCTCTCACCACAACAGCTACTGTGTTCTGGCGGCACTCTACTGAGCCTTTCCTAAGCATTCCACTGGTTTCCATAAGAAGAGTCACTCTCTTTTCACACGCATATTTCATAAGTTGATGCAATCTTCGAGTAAACTGTGTAATTACAAGAGCACCTGTACCCAGCACAGTCAGGCTTGGGAGTAGACACCACTGGCTCTTGGTAACACGCAAGACAACTCGCCGGAAACACAGGGCAGAGGTTTCCTGGAGCAGCCTGGGCACCAGCCTGCGCCTCAACCACAGTGACTTGCACAGTGGAGAGCAGGGTGCAGTGTCCTCGCCTATCCATTAAATGAGTCTGCCATTTACAGTTAGAGGAGTGAGGTCAGGTAGCACAATTGACAAGGTCTTCTGAACTAACATGGTCACATTTCCAAAAAGTCTTAAGTGAAAAAAAGGTAGATTATAGAAAGATAGATACACTATGATTCCTTTTATGTTTAAATAACTCTTATGTAAAATTATATATATATGCTTTCTATAGAACCATCTGTTTGAATATAAATATACAGAAAAAAAGACTAGCAATATGGAAGGTGAGGTAGGAACAGGACTGGTGGTGGAGGAAAGAGAACTTGACACTTTCTTGTAAGGTATCATTTTTCACAAGAATATATGGATATAAAAGTATATAACTTTTATTTTTTTAATTAACAAGACTTAGCTCAGCACATAAAACCAATAAACTCAGAGCCCAACAAGTATGCAGCTTTAAAAAAATCAAAATAACACTGGAAATAAGAAACATGTAACTGGCTTCAAAGAAAGAGCTGTCTACCTCAGCCAGGGTTAGCAGGCATTCGTGGGCTAGAGATCTTCAATGGGCAGAACTGAAAACGGTCAGTGAATTAATCAAACCTGCATGTTCTGACCAGACACCAAGGTCAACGTACACACTAAGCTGCCCCAGCGACCAACTGGTTTTGGACCTTGATTTGTTTCTCCATTTAGCCGGATATGCTATTCCTCTGACAAATTCACAGAGAAGCAGCACGCAAAAGGAGCTTCCCAGGTGGCTGAGATTATTCTGTAAATTACACAACTACCTTCAGCTTCTTCCACTGCAAATGTCTGTTTCCATCATTCATTCACCAATGATTAACTTTTTAAACAAGGGGCCAGTCCACTGTCCCTCAGACCGTTGGAGGGCTGGACTATAGTTTAAAAAAAACTATGAACAAATTCCTAGCACACTGCACATATCTTATTTTAAGCAGGACAGGCAGCGGCGGCAAAAACACCCGGCACGTGGCCCGCGGGCCATAGTTTGAGAATGCCTGATTTAGTGGGTCCCCAGAACATTCTAGCTGCAGTGCTTAGAGCTGGAGACAGAGCTGTGAACCAGGAGCTGGTGACCTAGCATACTGGACACAAAACCACCAACAGAAAAAAATCATTATTTCATGTAAGTTGTGTCTGTGCTAAAGCCCATAGAGTATTGCTATCCTATCCCGGATGGGGAGGGCGGCAGGGAGGACAATGCAAAGTCCCCTGTGGGGGGGTGTGCCACTGAAGCTGAGAACTAACTGGAGGGGAATTAGGAGGGAGGGAGTGAAGGTGGGAGAGAAGATTAGTCTTTGTAAGGAGAACCATGCGTCTGAGGTGGTCAGAAAGGTGGCTGGGTGAGCAAAGGAAATGGACTCGCTGGTCGGAGCTGGTGGTGCCTGAAGAAGTGGAATCATGCCTAGCCCTGAGGCTCAGGTCAAGAATTACGAGTGTCTCCTAAAAGCAATGAGGAACCATGACAGGATTCTTGAGCAGAAAAGTGGAATTTCATTATGCACGTGCAATTCATGCCCAGCTGAAAACATTAATTTTGCAGCATGTGCTTCCAAAATGGCTTTCGTTTTCTTCCATCACTGTGATCTCCAGAAACATTTATGTGAGGCCCCTAGAACAGCAGACACTCTGCAGCTGCCCCCACCCATCGTCAACCCTCCCCGGACCCCTCACCCCCGGCCACCCTGGTTAGAAGCTTTTCACCACTTGGCACAAACCCTCGGAGCCGGGCTTATGGAAACATCCGCAAAACGTTTTGTTCCATGCAATCAAGATGCCTGCTTGGAAAATCCCGGCTGCAAGCATTTCTCTCCCCCAGGCAGCTACACCCAACTGTTTTTGCTGCAAGATTCTGCGTCACAAAAGGGATACCCCAGCTAACACGACAGTGGAACGAGCTGGAGGATCTGGGCTGCCTGCATTCAGGGCAATCACGTCCCATCAGTGTGTGTCCTTCCTCTGAGTTATCTAATCGAATTTCCTGAGTGCATGAATATAAACACTGTTGTTCTGACCCATGATGAACTTGTAAACAGACTGATTATATCAGCTTTCATAGATTAAGGTTTCCAAACAGATGGGCATCATTACTTTTATTTTAATTTAAAATGAACACGATTTCCAACTGGCTACAGATAAAATTAATGACCTTAGAAGAAATCAACTTGTCTGTGAAAATAAAAATCAGATAATCACATCACTACCCGAGATGGTAGCACAGTCTTAGTCTGAGATGTCACATGCTGTTTCCACCTTCATGCCTATTTCTGTTTTCTCAGAACAGGGCTATTCTAACACATTCTTTTGGGTGCATTGCACGTCAGTGAGACTTGGCTAAAATGGCAGGGGATAGATCATCACCCGAAATTACTGAAACCAAGAGAAAGCCACAGGATCAAGACCAGACCAAGAAAATCTTATAAAATGGTAATCAAATCAACTTCCTACCCAAGCCAGGCTCTTCTTAAATTGCAGATATCAACTTACTCAGCTTATGAAGTAAGAATATGGAGATATATGCCAGCCTCAAGCAAATCCACTGAAAAAACTCCAGCTAACCCACAGCACATTCACTAATGATGATGAAACCAGTTTTCAGCATGTTTCCATTTTGTTCCAACAACCCCATGTAGTCAGATACAGAAACTTTTTCTCTATGTTTATAATACTCAGGCTCCTGGCAGCAGGAGACCCCATCGTTGGCTCCCTATTTTGTGGATGTCTTGACTTCATAGTTCCCACGGAATTATGGGTGAACCATAGAGGGTAATGGACCATAAAAGATAGTGGTTATGGGTGAAGTCCACCCATGGAACTATGGGTAGTGGTTATGGGTGAAGTTCTGAAATGGGACTACTGAATCCCACCCTCCTGCCTCTAGACACCCAATCTGGGGTGAGTCATTTCACCAACTGAGCCTCTGTTTTACCATGTACAAGTGGGTACAATGGTAGTACCTACTTCAAAGAGTTCTGGTAGGGATGCAATGAGATATACAATGTGGGCACAATGTCCAGTGCAGGGCGAGCCCCTGGCACATGTCAATTATCATAGATTGTTCTATCCAGAACACCTAGGCTCTTCCTTGGACTCACCCCAACTCCCACCGGCACCCTACGCTCCTGCCAGCCCAAGACTGCACCCAGAGTTCCTCTCTCTGAGAATCCTCATTCACCCCTTTGGCTCTGCACTCCACTCAGTCATCTATGACCACTAATGTCTCACTGTCACTGAGAACACTGCAGGCCATTTCGCTGCCCCAAAGGGAGTCACTCTTGAAACAGCCTAATTCCCTTCCTGGACATTCATGAAGCCCCTCCTGTGGCCCTTGCCATCCAACTTGACTTCCCCAAATCCCCACCACAGCCCAGGCCAGCTCAACTCTCATGTAACCCTGAAAGGCAGGTCAGGAGCCTTCATCGGCTCTGCCTCTGACCAGCTCTGGAAGCTCCAGCAAGCTACTTGCAAAGTCACACAAGCATCATGTCTGCAAAAGGCACCAAAAATCACCCATGCTGAATGACTATATGACACTCAGAGACAGGCAAGACCACAGATATAAACGAAGTCAGAAGAGCAGTTACCCCTGGAGTGGGGGATGCAAGGCAGAGGGCAGGAGGGCTTGGTCATTATATTGTTTCTTGACTTGGATGCTGGTTACATGTGTGTGTCGTTGACAAAAATTCACTGAGCTGGATGCATGCTCAATAACATTTCAATAACATTTCACACACACACACAGAACAACAAAAATCTGTGCCTCGGTTTGATCATTTGTAAAGTGGGACCTACTGGGGAGGCAATCATGCATACTGCTAAGGTCTCTGTTCGTGCTATTTCTGCCTCGGCCTCCTGCCCTAAATTCTATCCCCCCTCACCTAAAGGTCATGAACCAGATCCCCAACCTGGGGTGGACTCCAAGACTTTAAGATGAACTATATAGAATTCTGGAGATCGGCTGCACAACAATGAAGATACTTAACACTTCTGAGCTATACTCTTAAAAATAATTATGATGATAAATTTTACATTATGTGTACTTTACCACAATTGAAAAAAAAAAGGTAAACTACATGAGAATATTCTAACCATGGAGATCAATCTGAAATGCCCCAGAGTTAATGACTGGTGAGAAAGGCACCGGCATTGCCTTTGGGCTTATATTTTTCAAATATCTTGCCTTAAGGCATGGAAAGATGAATAAGTAGCAAAAGCTGTTAAAAGAGAATACAAAATATAAAATTTTACATATTTGGGAAAATACATTAAAATGTGCTGGGATTTAGATAAAGAAAATAGCCACAAGTAACAGGATTTATTGTTCTAGATAGCAGAATTCCTAATGATTTTTATTTTTCTATTTTTTTACACTGTGAATATTTCACATTTATATTTCTCAACCATAAAATTAAATGAGAATAAATAACTTTCATCTGTGTTTCCTGATCTAGCTCTTCCCTGGCGTAAAGTGTCTTTTTAGACCAGTTTTATTTTGTGTCTCTGTAGATGCCTATGTACTATATCTCAGAGACATCTCTGCTCCTCTCCTCCTGAAAATAGGTTTCAGCCCTCTTTCCTGCTAAGCTCAAATCCAGCCGCAGATTCTTTCTCAACACAGTGGCCCAGGCAGTTGCACCTGATGAAGCACATCTGCCATGCCTAATCATACTTGCTCTCTCTCCTCTTTTCCCAGCATTGTCCTAATCCCCCAATGCAGATGTAGGACCCTGGGGAACAGGGGCTGAGATTTATCCTTATTCTCCCCATCTCAGTTCTAAGCAGAGAAAACAAGAAGCCCAACAATTGCACTTGTGCTTGACCACCTCTCAGATAGCACACCACCTCTGCCTTGTTCCAAATCACAACCACCTATTTCCAAATCAAGGAAGCATCAAGCCTAGTTTTCCACAGAACATGACAAAGGATGGTTCCAACCTGATAGTTAATATGAACATGACCTGGGCTCGCCTCCCCACATTCAAGTTTCCAGGAAGGCAGAGGGGCCACTCCTCTGCTCTCGTGCCTGACATGCATTGGTGATGTCTGGTTTCAGCAGCAAGCATGGAGGGCACTTCCAAGTGCCTTTGCTCATCAGCCTCCAAATGGGTTCGAGGAACCCGTTATTAGCTCTCACGGCAGCCAGGTCTCTCCTTGTGTAATTTTTAAGTAATTAAAACGTATTTGATTTCAAGTTTTTAAAAGGAAGTTAATCTGTATGTTGGCCAGTTGTGGCAAGCTGGCAGACCTGGCGTGGGGTGCTTTGGGTCCCTGCTTCTGAGCTTACACTGCATCTGGTTCAGCTGACTCAGAAGTGCACACACCACAGACACTGCAGACACGAGGTCCCTCCTCACTGAGGTTCTCTAGGGCCTTGGGTGACACAACTCTCAGGGGCAGATCCAAGATGCTCTTACCACCTTGACGTTAGAATGGACAATTTTCTCCAAAAGCCAAGGACATGTGAATTGACCTAGCATCCTTGCAGCTCACAGCAATGTCCAAGTGTATAATTTTTTATTACTGTAATAGCTTGTCAGCCCTTTAGAGTTTCAGGCTATCTCAATAATTCATTGGGTGCAAGGAGAGATGGGCAACACAGTCAAATAGCTGCTACTGGCAACATCCTGAAAATTGAAGGACATATGACTACCGTGAGGACATAGCTTACAGAAAAGCAATAATGCCAATAGAAATAATACTTGTATTATTACTAATAGATTAAGGGCTTTTATGTGCCATGCATGGCACTAAGAAATTCCATGTATCAAATACTTATGACTAGCTAGCTCTTAGAGAAAGAACTTACTAGGGCTGATTAAAAAAAAAAAAAAAAAAAGCATCCATCCCAGTGGCAGGTCAGGAGCAAACATGATAATAATATAAGCAGAACAGGGAGGCATCATGAGACATGACCTATAAGAAGAAGGTCAAATACACTGGAAATTATGTACGTGTGAGATTTGGAGATGCCATCTAGCTGTGTGACTTTGGGCAAATTACTTGAACTCTCTATGCTTCTGTTCCTCCATCTTTAAAATGAAGAAGCTCAACTTTAAAACACTAGGAATCCAAAATAACTAAAACAACACAGTCTGGAACATTATGAAGCACAATAAATCAGTAGTAACGAACAGAAAGCCTGTAAGAGACTTCAGCACATGTTTGAAAATTTTAGAATATGATAATAGTGATTTTTAAAAAAATGCATTTGTATTGATTTCTGAGAGGAAGGGAGAGGGAAAGATAGAAACATCAATGATGAGAGAGAATCATCTTCTGGGAATCAAGCCAGTAATCTAGGTACGTGCCCTGATTGACAATCAAACCATGACCTCCTGGTTCATAGGCTGAAACTCAACCACAGAGCCACACTGGCTGGACAGTAGTGATTATCTTAAAGCAGTGAAAAAAGGGAGCATATTCAGTGAGTAATACTAGACAATTAGTTAACTATTTGGAGGGAAAGAACAGTATTATGTCCCTCCTCATACCTTGTACCAAAAATTAATTCTAGATTAATTTTACAGTTATATGTTAAAAAACCACAACAATGGGAAACATCTGTTCAATTTTAAATTTGGAAGCACTTTGCAAACCACTAAGACATTACATTAAGAAGACACTAATTAAGATGCTCAGATTCAATAAGAGAAAGATATAAAACTACTATTTTATATAATAAAAGCCTAATATGCAAATTGTTCGACTGCTCACTATTGCGGCGGGTATCCACGATGCAATGATGGCAGTGAAGGCACTGCCGGCCCCGATGAGAGTGGGACCATGGTGGGATGGTGAAGCAGGTGCATGCGCAGTGCCAGGCCAAGGTGGGTGTGAGCGGGGACCCGATTGTCCCAATGATCACCCCATAGATGGTGACCAGCAGCAGTGGCGGGGGGCAGGGCCACTGCCCGGCTCCCAGGCACTGAGGGAGCCATTCGGGGTATAGAGGAGGGTGGTGGCCCTGATCCATCGCCATCCCACAGGCAGGATGCTGGAGCAAGTGAGAGGGTGGCACCAGGCCACAGGTGGGTCTGCAGGGCTGCGAGGCTGGGGGCACGAGCTGGGGCTGCAAGCCTGGGGGTGTGAGCTGGGGCCTGATCCCTGCAGGCCACGCCAAGAGATCCCACCTGTGCATGAAATCATGCACCAGGCTTCTAGTATATCAATAAATGCCCCACACAAAATTAAGAGGCTGGAGAATAAAAAATTGGGGAGGGATAACAATTATTACATATATGATTTGAAAAAGAATTAATAGTTTTTATGTTAAAGATAAAACTCTTACAAACTACTTTCTTAAAAAGGCACATACCCCAAATAAAAATAAAACATACAAAAATTCTGAATAATATGCAAAAGAAAGGCAAATAGTTAATGAACCCATAAAGTGAGGGGAATAAATGGGTTTAAGATAACAAATCCTATTGAGAGTACCATTTGAGTTTCACAATGCTTCAAAGAGTTCAGAGTTTGCTTCAAAGAGTTCAGAGTTCACTACAATTGGGCCCGTGTGGCCTTCCTTGTATGGTCAAAAGAGTATATTCCTGAAAGTCCTGGCTATGAGATACAATCTAATGTCAGGCTGTTCAGGACATGCCTAGGTGCAGGAACCTCAACAGAGACAATTGCCCCAGATCCAGTGTGGTGGAGAGGCACAAACCCAGCACCCATGTGGCAGTGGAGCTGTAAGCAGGAATCGGGCAGCAGGAAGAAGAAAGCATTAGTCCCCAGGATCTTCCTCATCTGAGGCCCCACTGGTTGCCCAACGGATGCTCAAGACTGATGGGCAGAGGAGGCAACAGAAGGGTCCTACTTGCTGCCTTCTTCAGACTATCACTTCTCACTACCTTAAACTGACTCTGGCCCTGCTCATGCTCTGGGGAACCTTCAGATACAGCCCTTTGGTTTACAAGATAAAGTATATAATCCTATATAATAAAAGCCTAACATGGAAATTGACCGAATGGCAGAATGACCAGCGGAACAGGCAGTCACTGTGATGAGCACTAACCACCAGGGGGCTGACACTCAATGCAGGAGCTGACCCCAGCCCTCAGGCAGCCAGGCCAGCCAAGGCAGGTGCAAGTGGATATCCCTCAATTGCCCTGCCGGTCACCCCACAGAGGGAGGTGACTGGCAGCGACGGCTGGGGGGACAGGGCTGGCAAGTAGGCAGTGCCAGGCTGGCCAATGTGAAAGTTGGCAGGTGCCAGCGAGGGCCCCCCCAATTGCCCCATCAGTCACCCCACAGATGGCCCTGATTGCTGGCCAGGCCTAAGGACCCTACCCATGCATGAATTTCATGCACTGGGCCTCTAGTAATTAAATAATAACACAAGTATCACTTAGTGAGTGTCTACTATATACTTAGCAGGCAGACTTCACTCCAATGAGCAAAGTGAGGCTCTATGAAGCTCAATTCATTCATTTATTCGTCATTCACTTACTCGAGAACTATTTATTGAGCATGCACATGTACCAGCCCTATTGTAAACGCTGGGGATACAGTAGAGGGGGACAGAAAACAAACAAAAATCCCTGCCTTTCTAGTAGGAGGAAAGAATCAACAAAATAAACATATAGTCTGTTAAACTACAGTAAGTGCAAGAAGAAAAATAAGCCAGGGAAAGAGAAATAAAACATTGGGGGAGGGGAAAATGTCAACATTGTAGATGAAATAGTCAAGGAAACTTTATTAGGTAACTTCTGAGTAAAGACAAAAAAGAAGTGACCGAGTGGGCAATGTGGCTATTTGGGCAGAGACACCCTAGACAAAGAAGCCAGTCAGGGTAAAGGCCCTCAGGTGCAGCGTCAGGAATATCCAAGCAGGCACCCCAGGGCCACACCATCTGTAAGCAAGTTGGTGACCTCCCACTGAGGCACATTGCCTTTGTAGCAGGCCCAGGAGGCAATGCGGTTACCCAGTCACAAGGTTAATCATTGACAGCACCATGGGAAAAGGACAGAGGCCCACATTGGATGCCGAGCCTCTGGCCTCCTTTGAGACTGTTGGAGAAAGGGCCTGGGTCCCGCTGATCCACTGCCAGGCATCGAATCCGACAGCTCCACCTCTGGCCCCAGGAAGCTTCTCCTCACTCGGCCACTGGACAAGCCAAGCAGAGGATAGCCAGCCCCGGGCCCTGGGGAACCACAGACTACCTGCAGGATTTAAAAGGTACTTGAAGAAACTACAAATAATCCCAGTGATTTATCTGTTGGGCTCAATTTATTGGCCTGGCGAGAGATTGTTGAGGACACTTTTCAAAATTAGTGATAGTCGAGGTTTTTGAAGTCAGTTATACATATGCACAGGCCTCCTGCATAAGCATATGCGCACACATGTGCGCAGACTCTCTCTCTCTCTCTCCCCTACAAATACAAATCCAAGCATGAACACTGTATTTGTTTTTCTCTGCCATCTAATTGTGAAACTGTTGGCAGCATGAACACTAGCAGAGATGATCAATCTTATGTCAAAAAAACTGCAGTTTGAAAGCCAGTTTGCACGCATATGAGCTGTGTGACCTTGGGCCTAACTTCTCCAGCTGTCCTCAGCCTCAGTTTCCTCATCTGTAAAATGGAGCTTTCACCAAATTACTGCAAAAACTACAGACAATGTAAGTCAAGCACCCTACTCAGTATCTGACAGAGCACCATAAAATGGAAGCTATCAAATCACAACATGGCTTTAGAACTATTTGCAATGCAATCATTTCGTTTTAGAAGATAAACCATACCCACATAAGCAAATTTATGAGCCATTTCTAAAAACAAACGGCAACAGAGGTGAGATAATCAACAACTAGCCCCAACTAGTCATTTGCAACAGAAATGAATGTTTCTTAGTCAATAATCTCTTCTCTCTCTTCTCTCTCTCTCTCTCTCTCTCTCTCTCTCTCTCTCTCTCCCTCTTTTTCTGGCTGTGGCATGGTTTGAATCATTCAGTCTGGGAAAAGCCACAATACACGGTGTGACCTCTTGAAATTTAACCATAAATTGGAAGCCAAGGGAATGATTCTTGAACCCAATGAATCCAGTTCTCCAAACAAAGGTCATTCGGCAGATCTGGGTTTAACTACATCTGCCAAGATCCTATTTCTAAATAAGGTCACGTTTCCAGGTACTGGAGGTTAGGACTTGAGCATATCTTTTAGGGGCACACAATTCAGCCCACAGTAGGGACCGTCCCAGATAAGCTAGAAGAGAATGTGAATGGGTTAATGCGCTGGGTGCTAGGTTTAGCTTTTCCAATTATTAACCCTGGGATGTTAGGAGAAAAAGTGTTTCCAATGCAGGGGTTGCCACGATCAAATAAGATAACGTACGTAAGGAAGAGCACAGTGCCTGCATGATAGGCCACTTAGGATGCCACCACTGTGGATAGTGTCTGGAGGAGGCGTACAGTTCCCTCACTTGGTGATATTTCCATTTCCCAGTGACACAGAAGCCGTGGAGGTAGCAGTCACACGGGCCCCCAGCTACGGGAGAGATGTGGGAGGGGGGCGGAGAGGCTCCACGCTGCTTTGAGGGAGGATGGGGAGCTGAATAATGAAGCAGGCTTTTGTGAGCAGGAGGCAGCGGATTCAAGTGAATTGTCAAGAGTGTCAGCTGCAGAGGGTGCTGGGTGCGTCGCTGAGTCAGACGGGCTACACCGATGCCATAAAAGACGTACTCCCACCAGGAGAAATCTGTTTGACTTTAGAAAAGTACAGGTTACAGTGATACTCACTAAACACCCCACCTTCCCGCTCCACAGATGGGAGGAATGAGTAATGGGAAATCCATCAAGGTTCCTGAGGGATCTGCCATTATCCCTGGGATCCCCCCCGACTACCCCCAAAAGAAATTGGGCCCTTTTCACCTGATATTTGTCTGGGATGACATGTCAGAATCCCCAGGGGAAAAGGTTCATTCATCATCATACAGGGGACCCAGGTAAGAACAGATCAGGACTAAGTGAGTTTCCTTGATCCTACATGAGGTTAATGTCCCCTGGCCTTAATCGTAACAATTGATCTACATAGAAAACCACTTATAGTTGCCTGATTGGAAAGTGAACTCTCTAGGATGGTTTTCAAGTAATGGTGACGGTCTTATCATTCCTGGCCAAAAGTTTCCACCCCCCTTAACCATGACCTGTACAAAGGTTTGCTGGTGACTCTGCACTTAGCCACTATTTGTTTCCTAGGTCTGCTATTAACAAATGACCACAACTTTGTGGCTGAAAACAACAAATTTATTCTCTTACAGTTCTAGTGATCAGAGGTCCAAAATGTGTCTCACATGTATTAACAGGGCCGCAGTCCTTCTGGAGGTTCTAGGAGCGAAGTCTGCTCCTTGCCCTCTCCAGCTCCTAGAGGCCTCCTGCATCCCTTGCCTTGTGGCCCCTTCCTCCATCTTCAAAGCCTGCAACAGCATCACTGTCACTTCTGTCTCTCCTGCCTCCCCTTCCTCTTTTAAAGACAGCTGTAACTACATGGGACCCACCTGGATAAGCCAGGATCATCTTCCCATCTCAAGGTCCTTAATTCAACCACATCTACATAGTCCCCTTTGCGTGTCAGGTTACACATTCACAGGTTCTGGGAATTAGGATTTGGCACCTTTGGTGGGCCACTGGTCTGTACACTACACTCCATATAAAAGCCATCCCTATGTCCCACAGCTTCACGGCCCACACTCTTTGGAAAGCCCACAGGCTGAACTTCATCTGCCCTGCGGACATCACCAGAGCTGTATCTCCCACCTGACCCCACACTCCACCCACCCGTACTTGGTGAATGTCCCTGGCATTGCTCACCACTTGGTCTCCCTCCATCAGAGAAACCAATTGCCACTCTAGCCCCAACCCTTCCTCTCTGGGCTGTCCCAAGACATCCCTAAGACACAGCTTCATCATCACACCCTCCAGGCCTGATCCTCCTAACCTGGCCTACATACCTCTTTTTCCTGATCCTCCTAATCTGGCCTAGATATCTCTTCCCTCCCCCCCTCCCCCCACTTACCCCACTCTAAGTATCACACTATTATGAATATCTACTTACTCATTTGTCTTCTCCAATAGGGGGTATTGGGAGAATCTCAAGGGAATAAACCACTCACAGTTCATTCATCTGTGTTTATCTAGCCCAAGGCCTGATTTACAATGTGTGCTCAGTAAGTGCTATGTGAGTGGAAGGGTGGGTGGGTGAGTGGGTAGTTGGATAGATGGATGGATGGACCAACAGACAGAAGGAAAGGAGAAAGGAAGAGTGGGAGAGAGAATGCCTGGCATAAAAGTACATGTTCAATAAGTACTCATTGAGTGAAAAGCATAAATTAGAGCCACCATCTATGCTGGGAGAACTCAGCTAAGCAGTGGCCAACCTAAGGAAGAAGCTCAAGACCTGAGCATCCTTTGTGCTATGTCAGAGAGGGAGGCCCTGGTGACTAGGTAGCCATGACCAGGAGGATGCCAGGAACAGGTACACAATCAACCAGAATTAGCCAACAGGCAATGAGCCATTTAAATTTCCCACCGACTCAAAAACACATCTCTCTGTGAAGTGCAGGTGTCAGGACTTCCTCCAGGACAGGACCAGCTCTGAGCCCACCTCTACGTCATGGTAACTTAATGCCAGAACACAGCTTCAAGGTACTCCAGCCTCACTGAGGACCCCAGGTTCTGTCTACACCCAAATTTTTAAACTTTATTCAGGGTTCATCAGCACGGGCCCAGGGCAGAGGGGGAACCACGGGGTCACAGACATAGGGCTGACCTTAGAGCTGTCCATAGTGAAGAGGCCAGGGAAGTGCCAATTCTAACCATTTTCCTTTAAAATCTCAGTTTTCTACAAAGTCATTATGTGAGAGTGACATTTTTCAAAATGTTATTATGAGAATTTTCAAACATAAAGCTGAATACTGCTATACACTCATCAAAATGGCCAAACTTTTTAAAAAGATTAAAATGAACAAATATTGGCACGGATGTGAAGCAATTGAAAATCTGCTCCTGGGCATGTAAGCTGGTACAACCACTTTGGAAAAGTGTCTGGAATTGTCTACAAAAGCAGAATCAACGCATACCACATGACTACAAACTCCCTCCTAACTCTAAGCCAATAGCACTTCATGCACACACTCCCCAAGAGATGTAGGCAAGAGTTATTCATAGAAACCTAGTAGTATTTTTCATAGAAACCAAAGAAGAGAGATAATCTGAATGCCCACCATCAGTAGAATGAGTATACTCTTAAGATACAATATTATCTAGCAAGAAAAATGAATAACCTTTAGCAATATACAAAACATGGACAAATCTCAGAAATGTAATAATGAGCCAAAGAACCCAGACATGAAAGAATACACACTGTGTGATTTCCTTTCTATAAAGCAGAAACTGCCCTACCCTGTTTGGCTCAGTGGATAGGGTCCCAGATTCGATTCTGGTCAAGGGCATGTACCTTCGTTGCAGGCTCCTCCCCAGCCCAAGCCCAGGCACTGGTCGGGGCTTGTACAGGAGGCAACAAATCTATGTGTTTCTCTCACATAAATGTTTCTCTGTCTTTCCTTCTCTCTTCCACTCTCCCTAAAAATCAATGGAAAAATATCCTCAAGTGAGGAGTAACAAACAAAAAACAAAACAAAAAAAGATAATAATATGAAGCAGAGACCCAGGAAAACTATAAACATAAAAAGTTAACTTTGGGGCGGAGCAATAAGTGGTTAATAAAAGGGGCCTGAGGGTAGCTTCTGGGGATGCAAGCAATGTTCTAATCGGCGGCCTGCGTCATAGGCAGATGAGATGAGAGAATTCATGGATTCAGTTGTGTACCTCTGTAAATAAGTGATGCATCAGTAAAAAGAAAGAAGAAAAAAGTTGAAATGATCTTACAGTGGGTCCCGTATACTCATCACCTAGAATCTACAAAGAACATTTTACTATTCTTGCTTCTTCAGTTATCTATCTGTCCCTCAAACATTATTATTATTATTATTATTATTATTATTATTATTGATGAGAAATGATATTTTGACATGCTGGCTATGAAGGTAGTTTCTAACACAACTTAGCCTGGCCTTCCCCACCAGGGCTCTTTGCCACACCCCAGACACCTTGCTCCCCAGCACCTGCTTCCCTCTCCCATTTGGGCAGAAGAGCTGAAGAGTGGAGATTTTCTGAAGTGGGTGAAAACCAAGGAAACACATTCCTCTTCCGGTTCAGACCTATCCGGCCAAGTACTGTCCAAGCTGCAATGTCACCATACATGCTGCCTCCTTCGGTGAAACCAGCCTGAAACTACAAAGCTCACACACACACCCCCCCCCCCAACGCTTACCCCTCCCAACCCCCCAACCCCGTGTGCTCACTCCTGGGAGCCCAGATGACCTCAAAACATGTCCAAAGCCATCCCCAAAACAGAGAAGATTCCTGGTAACTCAGTGAAATTTCTCTTCTTATCTTTGGGGGGTGGGAGCGGCTGAAAAGCAGCGAATGCCCAGGACCCCTACTATTCCTCTGAAGAAACTGGTTCTCTCCTTGGGGCTGCCTGGAAGTAATGATGCAACCTTGCGGCATGGCTGTTGCTGTACTGGCCCTCCAGGGGCACGCTGAGGATTCCAGCAGCCTGTCTGCACTTGAGAGGCGGGGGAAAGATGACATGGTCTTCCTAACCTTTTTGGGCCTTGGAGTCCTAGGTTGTCTGGTGAAGAATCTGGACGCCTTCTTAGAGTATCTATAAAAGCATAAAATACACTCATAGGATTGCAAAGGAAACCAATCATCTATAATAATAAAGTGTAAAATGCTAATTAGACCAGACATCCTTCCGGACAACCTTCTGGACAAAGCTGGGGCTGCGAGGGAAGCCTAGGTCCTGGGTGCTGGAGGGAAGACTGGGTCCCGGGTGCCAGAGGGAAGTTGGTGCCGGCAGCCAGGGGAAGGAAGGCTTACTCTTGCATAAGTTTCGTGCATCCGACCTCTAGTATAGAAATATTTTGCAAGATTTAGCTGCAGGTCTTATAATTACCTTAACTTTGGAATAGTGACAAACGTTATGATATTCCAAGATATCTACAATGACAGGCACATCTGTGACTTCCACTGGTGACCGAATCACAAGTACTGCTAATACCACTGCAGTGCTGTCTACAGTCGTCATCGAAGGCAATGCCACATTGCAGGTATAGGTTAGTGACCCTAACAATGCCATTTATGTTCTCACATCCAAGTTCTCAAATACTCTGAATTCTATCTATGGACCTGACAATAAAAACTCCTGGAAGTCTGGACCTTTCATTTTATTCTCTTTATCTTCTTCCTAGTGATAAAATGCTCCCTATACTTTCAGGGTATATACCCAAATAAACTGAAAGTTGAAAGCAGAGGCTCAAATAGATACTTATATACAAATGTACATAGCAGAACAATTCACAACGCCAAAAAGTAGAAACAACCTGAATGCCCACCAGCAGTGAATAGATGAATAAAATGAATAAAATGTACACACACACACATGGAATATTATTCAGCCATGTAAAGGAAGAAAAGTGTGACACATGCTATAGCATGGATGAACCTTGAGGACATTATGCTAAGGGAAACAAGCCAATCACAAAAAGACAAATACTGTATGATTAGAGTAGTCAAATTTAGAGGGCCAGAAAGTAGGATGCTGGGTAGTGGGAAGCAGGGGGAGGGGAAGATGAGGAGTTAGTGTTTAATGGGGACAGAAGGGAAAGTTCTGGAGATGATGGTTGCACAACAAAATGAATGTGCTTGATGCACTGAACTATGCACTTAAAGATGGTTAAAAGGTAAACTTTATGTTAATGTATTTATGATAAAAATCAGTAAACAAAACCATTCCTTAGAGAACAGGAAGGCACTGTCACTGGTGAGAGGAGGAAGATTCCCTGGGGCCAGATTTGCCTGCTGGCCCTAAGGTCGGCTGGGCTGCCACACAGACTGGGCTTGAGAGCTACTGTGCCACTCTGGGCAGGTCACTTCACCTTTCTGGCTTCATTTCTTGCTCTGTAAGTGATGGCCATGGTCACAGCTGCAGCCCTAGCACACAGGGCAGGGCGATGAGCACGCTGTCTCACTGAGATTTCCCGATAACCCTGTGAGGTTAGCAGTATTATGACTATGCTTTCCAGGTGACTAGTTCACTCACCCAGGCCACCCAGCTGGGACTGGCAGGCAGACTGACGGAGGAGCCGGGGCAGCTCTGTGTGCATCTGTCTGTTTACTGTCGCTCTTCCACAAGCTGCAGGCTCCAGCATGACAGGCACCGTCTCTGTTTCATTTGCCACGCAATCCCCAGAGCAGGTCGAGCGGAAGGCTCAACAAATACTGCTCAGTGACTGAAAGAGTCCAGTTCTGTCTGATCTCAAATTGGCTTCCCTCAGAAGCAAGGGGTGGTGGTATTTAGAGGGCCTAGCTTTTAGGTGTCTATGCGTTGTTGTGATAACCCCCCAGGTCACAAGGAGCCACTGACAGATAGGATGGGCGGGGGCCACAATTGAAGGGGCAGAAAAATAAATCTACCCCATGGGGGCACGCCCACACTCCCACACTATCACAGGTACACACACAAACACACCTGGTGAAAACACTGATGACTCAGGAACCAGTAGCGGCGAGTTTCTGCCAGTGAGCAGGAGGCTGGCTTTTGGTTCCAGAGGCCCCGACGCTGGGAGAAAGCCGAGAGATGAGGTCAGCCTCACATCCAAGCTCTGGGTGAGGAAGCCGTGCCTGAGCTAACGTTGAAGGTTACCTGATGTGACTCAGCTCAAGACAACGCGGGGTGCTCAGCTGAGTGACACGGGTGCCCAAAGCTGCTTTTCCAATCCTCCTCCCAAGGGCTCCAACCAGGAGCTTAGGATGGTCAGAGAAATGGGCCCAGCATTCTCCTAACAAAAGCATATCACACGTTTCCCTTCAGACAGAGTTCTAGGCCACAGTGCCCTGTGGGGGAGGGGGGCTGGCATTGGTCCAACTAGGCAAACATGACTAGGCTGGGTGACTCGGGAACCTGGATTCACCAGCTGGACTAGTCAGCTGTTTGGCCAGGGACTAGGCAGGCCTGAGGTGCCATGAGGGATGCCCTGCCTCTGGAGTCCAACCAAAATGGGGGTGGTGTGGGGTAATGAACCCACCTTGCAGCTGAGTGATCATGAGCTCCAGATCCCCATCTATAAGATGGGGTAAATCTGTCTCCCATCTGGGGCCAGCACCCTGATAGAACAAGAAGGCAGACACAAAGTAGTCTGCAGCAGTGAACAAAAATGAACTAGCTCTGTACGAATCAACAGAAGCAGATCCCAAACACAGGAGCACAATGCAGAGCAGAAAAGCTAAGTTGTAAGGGCATTTTAAAAACATACGTATAGTTTACAGTTAAGTGTGTGTGTGTGTGTGTGTGTGTGTGTGTGAGAGAGAGAGAGAGAGAAAGAGAGAGAGTGTGTGTTTAAAGTCTAATGGAAAGATCCACACCAAATTTATCTGAAAGGGAACCTGGAAGCAGGTGGTGACCTAGAGGTGACTGTTAAGGTAATTACAACTTCTCCAACAATGTTTTATTCCTTTTACTTACAAAGGCAAAGCAAAGAAGACAAAATATTAACAATCGTGGGTACCGGGTGGTAGAAATGTGGAGTTTGACATGAGTCTTTGCTGCCTTCCAGTTGTCTATTGGCTAACCTGAATATCATCTTGCCATCTATTATGTGGCCAAGCACAAACCCTACTGATCAGGTATGTCTCCTAAAGTGTGTATTTAGTTAATTTTTATTCTCAAAATTCAAAAAGGAAAAGTCTCTCCAAGACTGCAGTGTTCACTCAAAGTGCATTCCTCAACACGGGAATCTATAGTCTGGGCATCCCAGGGCTTTGCTAGAAGCCATTCTTCTGACCTCTGGCTGCTTCAGGTGCAAAAGAAAAGTCTGCTTGGCCCTGGGCCCTGCCACTAACAGGAGTTCTGTCTGTCCAGAGGGCTCTCCAGCCGCCTGTTTCAGTCCAGGTCTGACTACCTAGGCTATGGCTCTGCTGGCAGGGCCCAATCCACCAATCACATGCCAGGAAACCCAGTGACGTCACCAACCACCAATCAGAGGGCCTGACCTGCATGAGCAAATCATGTTGCCACACTGGGTTGACAGGATTTCAGCTAGGGGCAAAACCAGTTGACATTTCCTCTCTTGGACAGCCTCCTCAAATCTAAACGTACACTTTGTGGATGTCACTGCCCAACACTGAAAGCAGACAGAATTCCTATGTCTACTCACACAGAGCATCTAAATTTCAGATTTACTCTTAAATTTTAACAATGCCCCTTGAATCCTGCTTACACTTTCCCTCCCTCATTTCTAGAAAAAAAAGAAATAACATTCTGTACACTACATTTCACTGTATTATATACTTGCCTTTCTACTGAGAAATTTGATCTGTGTGATTTCAGATGCTTTCTACAGAGAAATTCAATCTGCTAAGATTTTGGATGCCAAAAAGGAAAAGAAACATTCAGAATACTTTTTTCCTTTCCCTGATCTCAGCCAATCTCAATCTGAAGAAAAACATCACATGTCTGAAAACCCAGGTAACCCCGCAAATGGTGCCATTTTGAAATCTGGATGCAAGGTATGAAAATAAGTTTTAAAAATCACTTGGTTCCTCTTGTTAGTCCACCACCCCACATCTGCCTGCAGATGCGGACCTGGCTGAGAGAAAAATTCATTCCAGGGAGCCTGCAGGAGGAGCATTTGGGGGAAGCTCCCGCAGACACTGCCCGCTGGATTCAGGGTCCACATAAAGACTAGCTGAGGTGCTCCTGGGGACACTCAGGCCCCTCCCTCTCCCAGAAGCAGAACTGCCTCTGCACAGCCCAATCTTTCCAAGAAGCAACAGTGGCATTTCGGGGAGGTGGCGACCTCAGCAGTCACCATTTTACAGAGCAGAGCAGCAGTGGGGGCAGTTTGTGTTGTACTGTTCCGGGGGGAGGGGGAGACATGCAGCAAATGCAGAGCCACCAGATAACTAAAACCTCTGCTGTCTTCCTGCTGCTGCCGACCATCACCATAGGAACCACATCCTGCTGCTACCATGGCAACCGCACAGTACCATCCGCTCAGTTAGCAATGATGCAGAGGCCACTCAAGAACGCTTGTTGCAAGGCCTTAGGGCTGACAGGGTCCTGTGATCCACAGTCGCAGAGAACGTAAAGAGACAAAGAGAAGCCTTCCAAAGCAATTAATTTTTTAGTTTAAAAGCCCTCCTCCTGCTCCTCAAGAATTAATTTACCCCAAAATTAAATCCTTTCTAAAGTATGTTCCTGTTTCTAGACTGCAAAAATCTCCAGGGCAAAACACATCAGATAAGAGCCCAGGGGTACTTCTTTCAACACACGGCTACTGTTCCAATGGAGAGGTCAGGAAGTGACTCCAAGGGGCTCCCACAGTAAAACCACAGCTCACTATGGCTGCCCCTAGAGGGGCCAGGCACTGGGCGCAGTTTTTCCAGAAGCAGCATCTGATCTCCATCCTCACAACCCTACTTACAATTTTAACTCCCCACTTCCTACCGACATTTTACAGAAAAATGAGGATCAGAGAGGTTAAGTGACCTGTCCAAGGTCACACGGCACACTGTTTGTCCCTCTGACACTTGGACACCAAGAAATTCTGGTCAGCAGGCAAGAGGCAGACCTGGGGTTCAAACTTGGCCAGCTGGACTCCAGCTGGGCTCTTGGCCACCAACTATGCTGCTTCTCAACTACAAGAAACACAAACATTAGACCCTGGCCACCTAGCACAGCCTCTTAAGGCCTCCCACCCCTCTGGGCTGTGCTTGTCATACCAGAACTCTGTTGGAAATAATCCTGCTTGGCCACACAGGAGCATCTGCGTCAGCACCATGCCATGTCCCTGTAGCTCTCGCCACACAACCGACAAATGACAGCCTTGGTTAATGGCCCCCTTCAGTGCAGACAGGACCTTCCAGGGAGGCACGATTTCAATGCTCCCTTTTCACACTGAGGCAGTGATTTCAGAACTCACTTTCTGGTCACCACAGTCCAAGACGACTGAGCCCTCAACACCGTGGGCTTGCAGGAAGAGATGAGTCTAGTAGCCCAAGCAGCTCATGAAGACATCTTCAGGGTGTACAGATTTGGTGGAGCCACATGAAATTGCTGTTTTGTAGGATAAAAATGGTCAAATGCTGGTACTCTCACTTGGTTTATCCTCCTGTCTGAGCACAGAGAGATTAAAAGACTACCCAAGGTCACAGGGAGAGGAAGTAGAAGAACTGGAGCCAGGTCTGCTGGAGAAGGGGGTTCAAAATCAAAGTCCGCCCCTCCACCATGCGATGCTCTTTCCCTGCTGCCCTGGGAAACTCGACACAGAACCCTGGCCAGGGTGTGACTAAGTGGGAAACAGACCAGAGAAGCCACTTCCTGTGTTGCATGAGCTTCGAGTTAGGGGGCCAGAGACTAGGACTCTCTCTGGGGTACAGGCTTTGCTGTCCAATAAAAGCAGGCCTGGTATAGTGGTGAGACCAGTAATCATAGGGGTTTTATTTTCTATTTTTAAATCAATACCAACAGACACAGAACACAGGATGCAGGTAGACAGTTAATCAGTTTGAGCCCAGCTGGCAAGTGTGTAAGGGAAGATGCTGACACCTCCTGCACAGGGCTGGTTGTGAAAACAACACAATTATGTGAGCCGAGGGCCCATCACCATGCCTGGTACCTGGGCAGCCTCAGCATACATTATTTCCCTTGTCCACACCTGGTCTGAACCTTTCGTCAAGCTGGGGGTGCAGCCCAGGCTCTGGAACCCCCAGGGACTTCAGTAGAAAGCCTTTCCCAGGCCTGTCCCCTCCCTCTTCCCCAGACAGGTCTGGGTTTCCTGTAGTCCAGCCAACATTAGATGGCCATTGTTTTTATTCACAATCCTGACACTTCTTTTCACTTCCCAACTCCATGGTATCAACAAACCCAGAGGACAGTCAGTGGCCCAGGTGAGCTGACCCCTTAGCAGATGGCAGGTCATGCTTTCAAAATCGTGACAGATTTTTCTGTGCTCAGCTATCTTTTGACCAAAGAGAGAGCCAAATAGAAAATGGAGCAATGAGATAATCCATAGGTTTTAGCCATGGGGGTTTCAAAGGTGATTCAGGAAATAGCATCTCAATGGTTCAAGCCCTCCGAAGAACTGAGAATCCTCAAATAGCTGCATTATCCACTCTCGCCTATACTATGTGCAAGCGCGCACATGCACACACACCACACACACACACACACACACACACACACACACACACACAGGGTCTCCATGGTGGTTAGGAGTGGGGATCACTCAAAGGGATTCCTTTTATTTACTTTTCCTGCAAAGAAATTCCATAAATCCACTGGTATCCATTTTCCTAGAAAATCCAAAAACTATATAAGGTTGCCATTGTTGTGGCAGGAGGTCAACGTTGAAAATAGATGTTTTAAGCACTGCCAACTTTGTGCCATGGCTGTATCTTCCAAGCCTCCAGAGAATATCTAACTTCAAAAGTGGCGCTCCCAAAGGACGGGATCGTTTCCGACACATTCCCAGGAGAACCGCCACAGCTCTCCGTTTCTTCTGGAGAAAACGTTCCAGCCTTCCCGGTGTTCTGAGGAGAGATTCCTAGGACACACTGGCTTAAAGATGGGGGTTTTCTTTCCCTTGACAGACAGTTATTTATTTAGCAATGGCACAGATAATACACGAATGAAACATTGTCACAAAAACTGCAAAAAATGAAGCTCAAAAAGCACCAGATTTCACCTGAATTCAATCTCACTCACTTTCCAGGGTTGATCCCTTTTCCAGTTTGGGATGTTTCCTTGGAGTCATTCTTGTTTTATAATTTTACGTAAAAATGTGTCTCAAACAATAACGTCTTGAAAGTCTTTCCACAGCAATGCATTTTCTGTTTACCTCATTATTTTTCATTGCTGTATTATATTCCTCACAGTAACTCTACTAAAATGTATTGACCTAGTCCTTCATTGATGAACTTGGACGCCATCTCTAGCTTTTACTCTGCTTCCTTATATGTCTTTGGGCATGTCTCTAGGAACATGAGGGAGAATTTCTTCAGTTGCTTTGATATCTATTGTCAGGCCCCTGGACTCAGTGGTTACATAGCCAGACCAAGTCCCAGGCCCCATGAAGACATGAGCTCAAAGTGAGCACAGGGTGCCTGGCCATGAGACACCCAGGCTAGGGGAGTGGCTGCTTCCTCTAGTGGGAACATGTGAGCTAAGTCCTGAGACAGAGCTGGCCGAGATAGTACAGTTGCTAGAGTGTTCAGGGTGGGGTGCTGGGAAGAGATGCCAAGCCTAGCAAGAGCACACGCCTGCAAAAGGCAAGCGGTGAGCCAGTTGTAGTGCTTCAGGAAGAGAAAGCCATCCATGTGACGGAGACCCTGCTGGGAGGGCAGTGGGAAAAGCAGGCTCAAAGCAGAGGAGATCGAGATTCAATTTGTACTTCATCAAGTGCCCAGGGGAACCAGCAGGAAGGAGAAATGGGCCAAGATGGTGAGGCCAGGGAAGAGGGTCTCCATCCATGGAAAACTTCAAAGAAAAAAGAACTTATGGCCTTAACCTGAAGTCAAGTGATGGGACTGAAAATCATGCAGAAGTTGGGACTGGAACAATTTGGGACTAACTAAGTCACAGAGACACCTGGAGTGTATGCAGGGAATGGGTGCACAGGGATGGCAGAGCTGAGAAGCCAAATGAGGTGACCCAGAGTCCAGCACCAGCAGGAAACTGCTACCCACCCTACATCAGAGGGCTAGAGGTCCTGAAGCCCAGGGGCGAGGGATAGCACACAAGCCATGGGGAAGGCAGTTGCTATCAGAGATACCTTGGAATCAGGGATAGGGTGAAACCTCCAGCCTCCTCCAAATGGCTGAACCCAGTGACATGGGCACCTGGTACACCCAGCCTGTAGGGGTCACTCCCCATCCTTCCCTACTGAGCAGAGCGGAAGGGCCCGTGCCCCGAGGCAAGCAGGCCCAGCTATGGGAGCAAACCTCCAGTATCTGGAATAGTGCCTGCACGTTTGCTAAAAGAATAAACTCAGGGATGGCTTAAGAGTCCTCCCAGGCCTACAATTGATTTCCTAAGAGCTATGGAGGCTGCTCTCAGACTGACAAAATGCACCTCTCATATCCCTGACCCTGGCCGTGCACTGCCAAGCACTCAATAGTAAATCAATACTGTGTTCTCTGAAACAGCAGCCAAGTGGTGCCCACCTGCCGGCCCTCAAAGCCAAGACCAGGCATGCTCCACCCCTCATACCCCCACACATGTTGGCACCACCTAACCCAGGCTGATTTCCACATTTTAAAGCAGGAGGGACCCCAAAGGTTCATGGACAAATACCAATAGGCCAAGGGCGTTGTTCAACTGTGAATCATTTTGAGGCCTCCAAGCACAGGTGAGAGGACTTAGCCTCACCTGCCCAGTCAATCCTGAAATCCTGGTCAGGTTCTTTGGCATGTCCTGGCACTGAATAAAGGCTGGTGGCCAGTATGTTTCTCTCTACTAGACTCCTCCAGGTTTGGTTCAGCTGGGAGAAGGCACAGAGAAAAGGCTGAGGACTCTGGGGCTGCCCAGCTCTGCCAGGAACCAGCCGTGGGTAGCCTCCAGATCTGAGAATAGAAAGGCTATGACCCTCCAGGGCTGTTGGGAAATTTAGTAAGATAGGGCTTGGTCCTCACTTGATGATGTTCTGGTGACTGTTCACTGAATTTCTGTCACTGGGGCAAAGGACCCATTCTGAGTCTGTGGCAGCCACATGTTCATATTAATGTTACCTAGAGTGACAATGCCTAGCACTGCCCCTGCATCTACAGTGTCAGGCATTATCCTAAGGATTTTACATCTATTAAGTCACTTAACTTTCATAAACCTGGAAAGCAGAAAATATTATTATGCCCATTTTACAGATGCAGAGTGAAACACAGAGAAATTTGGAAACTAACCCTTGGATGCAGTTAGTTTGTAAGTAATGGAGCCAAAACTCAGTTCCGGGCACGCAGGCTCCAGAGCCCACACCATGATCACTTCGCTAGTGCTCTCCATTGTGGCGTGCTCGCCATGTACCAGGAAGTATGCTATGGGCTCTAGGTGGGCTTTCTCATTTAATCCCCACACTATCCCCTCTCTGTGAATGAAGACATGGAGGCTGAGTGAGGTCAAGCCACTTGTCCAAGGTCACAGACCATAGGTGGTCTCACTCCAGGATCATACTTCTGACCCCCAGGGTCAGCCTTGTTTTAAAGTCGAGTTGAGTTGCCCCTTCCTCTCACCTTGTGCCATTTTTGGAAACTTCTCTCATCCTGAACCTATGCGAGTGGTCACATGTCCCCCAAAGAGGAAGCTTTCATGGTCACTCTCCTCCTCTCCACCTGCCCCACCCCCAGCTGCAGGGCTGGAACACCTGGCCTCCTCCAAACAGATCCAGACACAAATCCACCCCTCAAATAGACTAGGAGTGTCACCGGATTCTAGCCTCTTATAGAGTAAATACATGAAGTCATTCTCCATAAACAAACACATTATTTTGGGGATGAAGATTCTCTGGACATCAACAAAGCTGAGAGCGGTTTTTTTGTTTTGTTTAGTTTTGTTTTTTAACCAGCAGCAGCAACCAGAACAGATGCCCCATGGTCCCTTTTGGGGCCAAATCATAAAGCCATCCTTTAGCCCACGATTGTGCTAGACCATGGGAATAAGAATGGGCTCAGGGGAGCAAAGCAAATATTGCTGGAGCAAAGACAACAGGGCAAAGGCTGCAAGTAAGTGGAGGGAGAACAAAGCCGGCGGTTCCAACAGTTGGAATTTTAAAAATTCATACCCGGAAGAAATAGAGCTAATGAGTCGGGGGCCAGCTCAAGCTACGTCTACTGTAGAGCATCTTGGCCTGGGAAGCAGGTGGCTCCTCTCTGGGAAGTGTCCAGATCCCACACTCGCCGCCCCCACCACCCCACCCCTGCCTTTGCCCCACAGGTCTGCACTCAGCCTGGTAGGAGGACAGGCGCGGTTCCCCTCTCCCCCGGCAGCACCCTCAGAATGACCCTGGAGGCTTAATACCCGCTCCACACACACTCAGCCCTGGAAAGGTGTCCTGACGCTGCAAAGAATCAAAGGCCAGCTCTATTTGCAAGCTGGCGTCCCCGGAGAATCCCGGGGTGGAGAGGAACCCAATCAAGCCAGGTGGTGTGACAGATCAGCTTTCCGTCCCTTCATTCACCCGACAGCCATTTCCGGAACACCTACTATGCGTGGGGCCCGAGCCAGCAGTGCTGGACTCCAGCCTCTGGCTGGGACCTTGGCAGTGAGTCCAGAGAGAAAGGTGGCACCTATGAATAGCCCGTTGGCAGGAAGCCCCCACATCCTGGGTCTGGTGAGCATGATGAATGCAGGCAGGCCCCACTCGAAGAAGTCTCCATCTAGAAGAAGAATCTTCTGACAGCTACAAAGAGGAAAGGACTTAGAGACTCAGAAAGGTTTTAAGTGAGGAAAAAAAGCAGAGTAAAAGTCTACCACTGGCCAAAGGCAGGGCAATCTGAACATCAAAAAGAAGAGTAAGTGCCTGGGATTCACACTCATCAAATATAACTTTAAATCCATGAATTCATACTGAGTGAAATTTTAAAAATAAACCCCTGGAAGATCCTACAAAATCAGCTCATTTCTCTAAAACTTGAGAAAAAGGGAAAGAATGAAGCTTTTCCCCCTGCCTTTCCTGTATATACTGAGCATCAGAACAGCCAAGTATCTGATAGAGTGAAGCCCTTTTTACAACAATCCCATCTAAGAAATGAAGGCGAAAAGGTAAACTTAAAATGTCTTCACTTTGCATCCTTCATGAAAAAAAATGGACCTGAGCAATGATCGCTGATGACTAAAACAGCATAAAAGCTGATGGATGGGTCAGGTCAGGTGGCCAGCACCTGAACCTGCTCATGAGTCACACCCAGGGACTGGACGCAGGTAAAAGGGGCCCCTAGAGTGAGGCAACAGGAAGTGCCCACGGCCACCTCGAAAGGATATATTTAACTCAATATATTCAACATATTATCATTCCAACATGCAATCGATATGACACATTATTAGTAAGACTTTTACAATCTTCTTTTTTTTTCATTCTAAGTCTTCAAAATCCAGTATGTATTCTACACTCACAGCACATTTCACTTCGGACCAGTCACATTTCAAGTGCTCAGCGGCAGGAGCACAGGCACAGAGGAACATGCTCAATGCCACAAGGAAGCCGTCAGCAGAACTGGGAGTAAGGAAAATTCCATAGGACAGATGACCTGATTCCAAAAGAGATTTAAAAACCCTTCAGGACATAATTAAGCAAACACAATGCACAGACCATGTTTAGATTCTTATTTGAACAAATCGACAGAAGTTATTTAGAAGATAATTGGAGGAACATGAAAATGGCATTGCATTTATATTTCTTTTTTAGAGATACCTACTTCAGTAATGTCTAATAAAATGACAGGCTTCCAGGAATCTGCTTCCAGATAACTCAGTGGCTGGGGGGCTGGGGAGTGGGTGGGGACAGTTACACAACCAGACTGGCTGAGAATTGGTAGCTGCTGACGCTGGGTACACAGGGGTTCATTTTACTCTTCTCTGTTGTACATGTGT